>VWZL01004886.1:0-109564 GCA_013396915.1 Stercorarius parasiticus
ATTCTATGATTCTATGAAAAGCAGGGAAAAGAACTGCAGCATTGCTGCAGCTGAAGATCTGCATGACCTTCATGGTTGACTTGAAGAACTGTGGGGAACTCTGTCATTTTGGTGTACCTTTTTCTAAAGCACAGGTTAGACATGACTTGCTAAGCATTTGGTGAGGAAGCTAGGAAGATCAAAGCTACTCGCTGTGTCTGAGAGGTTCCTAAATGCTCTCAAAATCTCTGAAACTTGGAAGTTTATCTGTTCTTGTAGCAGACAAGAGTATGTGAGGTTCTTGTCTGCTCTTGTTGACAGCTTTCCAGGGCATTTTTTGCAATCTCCTTGCGAACATTCCATCCTTCTTTGTATTTCTTACTGAAAGTCATACGTCCTTCATTTTCATTTAGAGAAAAACTATAAAGACAACAGAGCTTTCTCCTTGTATTTCTAAAGCCTGCTTAAATGTGACAATGCCATTCAGAACTACAACTGTCATGGTGTCACGTCCCACTTTCAGGAAAGAGGTGGGGTAAGTGACTTTAGATTTGTAAATTCCCAACAGCATGGACTAAGGTGAGATAAATCTCAAGGTCCATATAGAAACATTTATTAGCTGCCCAAAATTATTAGTATAGGTCTTAACAAGTCCGTGATAATTGGTTAAGTATCCAACAAATTAGGGCAAACGGTGAGGTATGCATTGTGTTACTTAACAACAGGTATAGGACAACTTATGGCAAATGGTACTTAAGGTCGTTACTTAACAACTCTGTTACTTAATAATTCGAAGAGAAAAGAGAAACCGAGGGATAGAGAAGGGAAAAGACAGAGAAAAAGGCAGAGATAAAGAGTTCACCGGTCCTGGTTCCAGCATCTTTTTCAGGGAATCTTCCCAGGCATAATCTTCTTTCTTGGGAAGAATCTTCCCAGGCACTGTCTTCTTCTTTTGTTTCTTCTTAGTTTCCCCTCTAGGGTCACTTATTTTCCCCTTTCATGTTTGCTGAATGATCATGGTCCACCCCTCTTGCCGAGGACAGCCTCATCCCAGGTTTCTCCCTTCTCCCAGGTGACATGTAGCATGATTTGGGTGGAGAGAGGAGTGCCGTAGTCATACATGTTTAGCATGATCTCTATAATCTTTGTTAGCATATGCAGGGGTGTGCACTTTCATATGCATTTCGCAGAATATGAAACAAGGGTCACTCATCGGACACAATGGCCTTGAGAACTGAGAACTAGCAAGCTCACCACATGAGTGGTAGAACTGTCCTATCTTCACAAGACAGTTCTCCCACAGTTTCAGACACCAGAAGTGTTAGCCGTATCACTTCTTTGAAGGCCAGGCCTGCATTATTTATTACCTTGCGACTGTTGGAGGCATTCCATTGAATGCCTGGAGGGCCTTCTGCCCCTCATCAGGGAATTTACAGTCTGTCTCTTACGCATGGATCCCTGGTTTGTTTGAAACGTGTGTCCATATTTCTCCCTTGATATTATATTATGATCTTCTCCATGTTGCAGCAAGTTTCCAATAGTCAGCAAACGGGTTGGACACAGAAGCCTCCTCATCCTTTTCTTACCTGTCTTGTTCCACTTTATAACAACAGACACCTGCAAATACAAGCAGCTCTATAATCTTAAAACTGCTCAGCAGTGCTGTGACTATTTCTGTATAAGATAGGTTCTGAAATTAAAAAAGTGTTCAACGCAGTGTGTGTCATGGCACACACAGACCAGCTAAGAAGCACACATGCTTCTTAGACAAGTAAAAGAAAAACCTAGGTATTGGAGGTATTGGTCATAATCCTGTTTATACTTGATAAAACTCATCCTGCATTAAGAGGGTGTCTTCAGCACTGCATGAAGCCCTTGAAGCCCCTTTTACTTTCTATATTGCCATGAAGCTAAAAATGGCATGTAAGGATGCTGCTGATAATACACAATATTCATTAAATCATGAACAATTTGCTTGAATCTTTTCCCACTGTATAACTCTCAAAAGCACATCGGAAGCACGTCTGTTCCTATAAATAATTTTTCCCGAAAAGATATACTACATATTCTTTGATTTTACTTGGGTTTTTTTAAAGTTAAATGAATTATTATTCCTCTCAATGTTGCTGAAATTGATAATAATTACCATCATATTATCTTGCTTATCAAAACCATATGCAGCATATGCTAGATGTATAGCTTATTGCTATTATTATATGACAATTCAGTAAAAAAAAGAAGCTTTTTTAAATAACGTGCCATTACAGACTTAAGTTTTAACATACACAACCAAAGTTCCTCAAACCTCCTTTTTTCCAACTGAATGAATAATTTCTGTATAAATATTTCTTAGTATGCTGTCATGCAGCAAGTAAAATTACATACTAATATAGCATCGAAGAACTATGATCAATAGCTTATCCAGAGAGAAACAAGTTATTAAAATCAAATAATTTTAAAAATATTAATAGATTATGCATATATACACAAATCTTTGCATGAACAGTTTAGTCTTACCCAGTATAATCTCTGAAGAAATTCACTATTTTAAGTACAGTCTGTATTCCCTTTGAAAACTATGATTATTAATTTTTAAAGAGTGAAAATGTGTCACTCCTGATTCAGTTCCACTTCTTTTATAGAGGTAGACTCGGTTAGTAAGTAATTCCTTTTTAGGATTTGAGTGAGAAGACATGTTGACTTGTTGCATTGATGGAAACAGGTTGTATCTTGATATTTACAGCCAATTCCTTCAGAGCTTCTGCAGCTGTTTGAGGCTAGACTGAAAAACTTTCAAATACTCCTCTGCTCCTAAATTTTATGGGAGGAGAAAAAGGGAGGAGCTGGTGATGCCAGAGAAACCATAGAATAGAGCAGTAAATTACAGACCATGCAGACTGTAGTTCAGACAGCTATTTGCAAAATAAAAGTATTCTTTGCAAAAAGAGTTTCAAAGAATGGTTTAAAGTGCTACCAAAACTGAAAAAGATTCTTCTCACAGAAGTCATATTGTCTGCATGATTATCGTCTGTCCTGTGTGCTGCATTTCTTCTACATACTTTCTTTTCTGAGAAGCAATAAGGAAGTTTTGCATCAGAGTTAGCCTTTTTCTATCCCTTTTCCTCTGGGTCTGATTTTCTGATTTGTTATCATTTTTGTGACACCTAGATGAGAACCTTCAGCCCCCTGGGAAGTGCACCATTATCAGTGCAGTATAATTTGTGCCTAGTTAAACATCAGAGGAAAGGCAAGTTATATATATAGCCTGAAAACAGGATTTTTACTGGATATGCCAGAAACATTGCAGCATATAGGTGTAAAAGTTTCCTGGTTTTCTTCAGAAAATGTCATTGCAACCTTCCTGAGGGAAAACAGCAACTGAGCTACAAAAATTTTGGGACAATACTACAGATGGGGAACTTTATCTCCCTTTACTATATGTACTCATGTGTCCCCTTGGTTGTGAGCACCTTCACCGCCACTGGATGCATGTCTAAGCAACATAATGCTTTACAAAAATTACTCTAGACAAGTGAACCATATTAAAATTTCCTTCCCTCACAGAAAGGATGAAAATATAGACTAATATATTTCCTTGTTTAGTATGTTCATTTTTTCCACTCTATATTTAAAAGAATATTGATTTTCAAGAGTCCCTAGTCTAAATACTTAATAAGTCAATTTACAGGCATAGAGTATATGCAAAAACAGGGCATGCCAAAAGAGCCACAAAGACACAGGGATTCTTTGCAGCAACTGAGCTATGCACAGTATATGTGAGATGAAGTCAGTGTACCAAGAGACACTGGAGACAGGAAAATGACCAAACCTGTACCACCTAAACATCTCATTGGTTTGAATGCTGTTCTGCCTGAACAGATGTTTTAACCTCTTGACATTGGGTGATTTTAAATTGGGCACACGTGAAATTTGTGCTTGTAGTTTACCTTTATGGCAGAAAAAGAAGAAAAAAGCCCCACCTTTCAAACCATAAGGTAAATCTCAACCTGTACTTGGTGCGTGATTAAACCATGGCCTGTTCCTGCTGGGATCACCCCGTGTGCATTCAGCTGTGGTAATACCCACATTCACAAAGGCTATGGCTCCCTCTCATGTCAGTTTTTTTGTACTTCATTGAGAAAGAATGGGTAGCGTCTACCTTCACATTTTAATCACTTGAGTTTGAAACTAAGCACACTCACTCAGTGTCTGTAAATGTGTATTCCACCAAGCACTANCACAAGAGGAATTCCATATCAGCCCCACCTTGATCCATGACTTAAGGGAAAAATCTGCTAAGGGTGACATTCCTTAAACCAGAGGCAAAAAGCATTGTCCAGGCTGTTCAGTTGGAGGAAAGCCATTGCAAATTTGATGGTTCCCTTAAGCCTAAAGTACCACTATCAGCCCTTATATTTATAGCCGTTTAGAGTGTTACTGACAATCAATAGAGCCCCTTAGGTGGAGTTGCTCTGACTATATAGAAATATCTGTCTCCACAGGAGGAGTCAGGGTTCTTCTAGTTTGAATCCCTCATCAGTGTTCATTTGTGCAGATGTTCGTAAATAAATAAGAGTCTTCCTGGAAAAATCACTACTGAGTCAATAAGAGCAAACTTTGATCAGACCACAGAAAGATAGGTGAATCACAGTTGAAATCTTCCAACTCTTTTCATTTATATGCAAACCATGGCCAAAAACCAAATTATGTCCACCTGAATGATTGCATCCAAAAGACAGCTGGGACAGTGTGACTAAGACGGTGTTCAATCTCATGAGTTAGCACTGGATCAGTAATGTCCTCATACGCATTCAGTCTAGGGCAAACAGAGAATCTCTTTAGAAAGCAAATGAAGACTCAGTCATTTGCTATGAGATTCTGTAGTTATTTTGCACATACCATTTATACTCTGGCTTATCACCAACTAGGTTTGTGCACAGAATAAATCAATTTTTGGAATGAGAGATGTTTTCTAATAAAATTCACTTGTCATAACCCAGTACCACCACTTTCCCATTTCATGTTGCACCAGGTGTCATTTAGAGAACAGAAACACTGGCAAAAGGCCAGCAACCTCATCCAGCCAGGTCTTGGCTAATCATAAACACTAATAAATAATTAAACAGCAACCAAGCAATGAAACTCTTGAGTGCTGAGTTCAGCTGACACAGACTTTCATGCCTGTAGAAATTCCCTATTGCAACAGTAGGCACGGCTGGTTGGAACCTCTGACTTCTGACCTCTTGCTTACCATTTTATCTGTGCTCTTCATGAAGCAGGTTACAACTCACTCCAGAGCAAGGCCACCGAGGTAGCTAAAGCTTGGAGCACCTGACCCATGAGGAGACACTAAGAGAAGGTTAGGGAGAGATCCTTCTGCTGCCTTCAGGTATCTGACAGGATGTCATAGAGAAAATGGAGCCAGACCCTTCTCAGAGGTGCTCAGCAAGACGATGATAGGCAACAGAAACAGCTGAAATTCCAGCTAGATTTTAGGACAAAATTTCTCAGCGAGGTGGTCAGTGACCAGGCTCCCGCAGATACAGTGCAATCTCCATCCTTGGAGATATTCTGAACTCAACCAGACAGGGCCTATCTACATCAGTGGGCCCTCGTGTGGCTAAAGGGCTGGGCTCGGCCTCCAGAGGTGTTTTCAGACTGAAGTTATTCTGCAGTTCTCTGATGGAAAGTGAAATTCCACTGGACGCAACTAAATCCAGTATTGTCAGGTGCAGCTATTGAAAAACCCCGAGAAAGACCTCTCCAAAAATCTGAGGCATTTAAATAGCAAAAAAACCCTGCAAACTGTTTTACTGGAAGCTTTCACCTTCTATTTTCATAAAATTTTGAAAGTCCAATTTTATAAGCTTCCTCTGCTTTGTTGATACAGACAAAATGCCTTAATATTCTCTCATAACAACATGATTTTATAAATACCAGGCTGTCAGAAAAGTTTATTCAGTCAGGAAACATTATTGCAAACTATGGTCACAACAAAATCAATGGAATTGATGGCACTGAGTAAGAATATGATATTCCTGAGAACATGCATTGATGAGGTCTCTGAGTAGCACTGTGAAATGCAGACTGAGCAAATTCCAAGCCCCAGTTAGTATGGTACATAACTTTTTAATAGCGGAATAATTATTAATTGCAAAGAAATAATCATTGCTTTAATTCAGAGCCTAATATAAATAGGAATCTTGCCTATAAAGTCTCTCTGGACATAACCCAGGTAACTTTCTAGGGTTTGTAATCCCAGATACGTGTATCAAAGTGTATCTCCCAGGCATCCTTTCTTCCTTTCCTTTTTGAAGTGCATAGGCTACTTTCCCAATGACAGAAACTTCTTTTAATCTAAAAGGCTAAATCATTGGCTTCTTGTCCATGAAGATCTTTTACGGTAGGGTTCTTTCTTGCATGTGGAATCTATTACCGGTTCCCACAATTTTTAATCAGTTTAGTTACTTTTATTTTAATGTACTTTTATTTAGTTCATTTCTGGGTTTTATTCTGTATTTGTTGTACTGGAACACATCTCCTTTTGTAGAATAGAAATAGTAAAATAAATTCTTTTAAAAACTGGTTATTCTTTAAAAAGTATGAAAAAATGTGACTGCCTAGAAAATTTTTTTCTTTCATTTTGAAGATTTTCATAAAATGCACAAAGTTACTCTTTTTTATCTTATTGGCTGGTTACCAGTGGATTTAAGATTTTATGTTCAAAATGTGATATGACATCCACTTTGTTCCAAAAAATTTTGTGTGATGAACTCTGAATGCAGAGTTTTTTACATATTTAAGTGTTTGATTCCTTGATGTATAAACATCTTCCTAGTGTAAACAGAGGAGCTCACAAACCCAGGTTTTCCTTACACAACCCAGATCACAGAAGGGACTGCACATGTATAGAGATGGAAATAAATGCTACAGAGAGTTCATTGCTATCTATATCATTACAAAGTAAGGCACTAATTTGGCAAAATAAAGAGCCCAGTCTGAATTAAGGCATTCCTAAGCATCACAATGTTTCTACTGAAAACTCCCCTCTTGATTGTTAGGGTGAAAGCTACATTTCCCAGCCTACCGAAGTATCAAACCCTAGCACCACCCTTCTGGGAACGATATCAGGTCATCACAGGTTGAATCACGTTCCTGGGCAAGATAAGAAGGGCTTTGCCTTCACCACAGCCCCTGAGAAGCCTGATGAGAGTTGCATGGAAGTTATGGGCAGCTGCAGGAAGGATGAACAAAGTTACTTACATACAAAGTGTATGTAAGTAATTACTGGCACGGTCTGTGAAAACTGCTAAGGCAGACTTTTGGGATAATAACGACCAGGGGGCACAAAAGGGTATGAACCTCTCTACCTGCAAAGAATTACATTTTCTCCTCCACAAAACAAGTCATTCTCTGTAACTCATTGTCCCCAATAGCAAAACCTGCCATCCTTGGGCTGTGATTTGACAACAAAGGTGCCGCTAGGAATATCAAATGTTATTTGAAGGTTTCTTAACACTAGGCCATTTAATCCCACTTTGGACACATAGACTGCTTGATAATTCAGGGAAGCTCAAGCCCTTGTCTACCTTCTATGTTAAGCAAGCAGTGCTGCGCCATGCTCTCAAAGGATGCTGTTTGTGGGAAATTAAACTTCCCCCAGATTTTATGGTTAAGGAATGAGAAATGACAAAAAAGGTGACTTTCAAACCAACCATTCCAGACTAAAGACAATATAGAGGCTATGCAAGCATTTTATGAAAATGGGGCTATATTATTCACTTTTACTGGAAAAACGAGATGATGGTTCAGAAAAACAGAAAGAATATTCTGAAATACAGACTGTATTTCAGCATTTTTTAGTTACTTTTCCAAGTAATAATATTTAATGGACGAAGAGTAATCCGCCTGGACTGCATTCTGAATTCCTGGTTTGTTTCTCAGACCATGGAAGTCATTTTCATCCAATAAAGTTTCTATAAATGTAGAAATTAATTTTGGAAAATCTTAATGAATTTTGTTAGTGGTATAGATTTCACCTGGCTTATACCTGTACTGACAAAAAAAGCAGATAAGGACTCAAACCGAAAATACATTACAGGTTTTAAAATCTCTCTATATTTGTGTACACACATGATTTCAAGATCTCAAATGGAGATAATCCTCTTAAAGAAGAGTCTGAGACCAAAGCAGGTCTTGTGCGGAATAAGAAAAAGAGAATAGAAACACACAGATAAAATTGCTGTGGTTTTCCTAACTACTTCCAACCCCAGGATGCATAAAACTTAAGCTTCAAAGCTCCTAAAACTCCTTTTTCTTTTCTTTGCAGTTGGAGTTTCTTTTTTTTTTTTTTTAATGGTTTTGTGAGGGCTTTGTGGGGCTAGTTGTTTGGATTTTGGCTTGGGTTTTTTTTGATAAATTTACAGATCTTTGATATTTATCTTCACAAAGCAACTTCTAACTGAAAGATTCTCCCACAGAACCCCAGGGAAACACATACTTAGTTTGATGAATATTGCTCAGGTTCTGCACGGCATTGGAAGGAAACAAGTTTTCTGGAGACATGTTGTTGCATCGTTATTTTGTCCCCAGCTTGGAAGGTTAAACAGTAGCAAAGGCATGACTGCAGAGAATATAGTCTCTCAGGGAGAGTGACATGAAATTAGTATTCAATCCTTGAAGATCCTGTGGATGTGCATGCAGCCCAAATGTAACCTTAAATTCTCTACAGTCCCCTGTGGCTGTCAGCATAGCGGAAACACCCTGGAGCAGAAGGTCTGCAACAAGAAGGTATTTGAAAGCAGGAAAAAAGAAAAGAAAATAAAAATAAAATAACAGAACCTGACACGGTGCCCTTGAAAAGGCTCAGTAGTAGGCAGAGTAGAGATGTGGCCAGCTTTTGGGTCATAATTTTATCTAACTGTGATAATATATGATTGTCAATTTTGATGCATTCATACTGATCGAAAAAATATACCTCGTGTAGCCCAATTCCTATACAAATAACCAATAAATTATAGACCCCTATTTAATGTCATTTTTGCAGTAATCTGCTTCGGGATCCTGTACACAGACACAGAACAAGAAATACATCTCTGAAGATGTATTTGGGGCTTTTTTTCCTTGTGTAATTTCTAGAGCGTATTCAACTAGAATTACCTTCATTTTCTCAATTAATGAAAAAACAGCCATGTGTCAAAGACATCACTTTTTTTGTACACCACAAGGAGGTGCAATTGATCTTTTTTTTGCCTTTTTGGGTTTTTTGTTTGGGTTGGGGTTCTGGGTGGTTTTTTTTATTTTTTTATTTTTTGTATTGTTTTGTTTTTAATTTGGCCTGCCTCAATTTTAATGCCAGTTAATGTCCCATGAACTTTTATGTTTTTCTTTGGCATTTTCTTTTTGACCTTACATGAAAACAGTCAATATTCTTTTTCTTTTGCCCTTAGCTAAGATAGCTGTGACTTGTTCTTTGGATAGCACAGCTACATTATTTTCTCATCAATGTTTCAGTTTCCTTGCTAACCTCACATCCCATGTGTTGCTTGTGCTGATGCAGGAAGAAAAATAGATAATGAGAAAATCCCCAAACCACCGTCCTGATACTGAGACTTTTTTGCTTGTAAGAAGTGTGGAAGTCCCATTATATTGAATTAGTAGTACTAAAGGATGAAGTTCAAATGATAATTCTGCACTTTCAGGAGAGAGTACTAGTTCAGTGTGAAGAGCATTTCTGGCTGCCAGTTCTGTTGAAGTTATTGATAAAAATCTGCATTACATAATTTGGATCGGTTGTCATCCATCTTGCTTTTTGATATGGTAGATAAAACATATTTTCCATTTGACCTTGGTAGTGTTTATCATTTACATTCTACAAGTGCAATCAACTGTTAGTCTGATTTAGCAAGTTTAAACAGTATTTACATACAAAAATATTATTGTAACCCTACAGACACTCATGTTTGTATTTAGCTGTATTTCTGTAATACATCTTGTGTGGTAGGAATAAAATAAACTTAATTTCCTTTCCTGAATTTTGTCTAACATTCATGATTTTATGCATATGGAAAACATAAGACCAAAACATTATGTCCCAAAATATTTGCTGCTGATAGCAACACCAATAGAGTTGAAGACAGCAAGTACACAAAACACTTTACAGACTCTGAGATCATGTCAGAACGCTGCGTGCGGTTACTGACAGCCAACTTTTCCTATTGATGCATGGTTGCTATTTCTTCAGTTTCTTTGTGCTCACTGACGAGAATCTTGGTTGTTAAACTGACTTCCTATTTCTTTTCTCTGGAAACGTGTTGCCTGTTTCCAATTTGAACAGTTAACTGATGGTCAGGATTCAGCAATCCTTTTTTATTTCACTCCAGTAGGTGCAAAACCTGAAGACAGAAGCAGGACTGATACAAAGCCATTCCTTGAGTATATCTACAAAAGCTGCATGGATATGCTGTTCCCCTTATAATTTAAGTAATCATTCTTCTGCTCACAATCCCTTGCTTCTTTTGGTCAGTACTTTGTCCTGAATCTCTTTCTTAGCTCTTCCTCTGAAAGACACACTGACAAGACTAATCTGACTGAGATGGTAATATCTTTGCCTCAAAGCTACCTTAAACACAGCCTTATCTATCGCATTTTCATATCAGTGTTTAGGCCACGTTACTCAATTTCCGCTCACACCTCTCCACGTGTTTGAAGTGTGCTGGCTTTCATTGTTTCAGCTATCTGTTCTCACAACTACGCTTTATTGTTTCTTCTATTTACTCTGTGAAAAGGCATGATTACATTGCCCTGTGACTTTTCACTCAGTAAAGCTATATATATAAAATAAAGATATATTCCCTTTTGTTCCTTGCATCTGTAATAATTTCCTTATTACTAACCTTTGTGAGGTTAATAGACTCTATTAACTCATCATCCCATGATGGGAACAAATTTATAATATTCTGTTGTTTTCAAATTTTATCTTGTTGGTTTAAAAAAAATCAGGAAAGCTGGTTGAATTTTTGATTTTCTTATCAAAAGACAAAAATGTATTTAGAAGAAATATGAATTCTTATTTATATTTTTTTAAGGAGTAGGTAATGATCCTGGACCCAACAAAAAATTCATCATTTGTCTAGTAAAGATGAGACAAGAACTGAACTACTCACCCCTTGTTGATGTAGCATTTTGCTCCCCATTCCTCCATGACAAATGCCACTCCAGAGACTTCTATTATGGATAGCACTTATTTATTCTATATCTAGGTAGTAATGCTGGATCCATCCTTATTACGTGCACTTATTGTACTGCAAGTTGGAGCTGATGAATCTGCCTTAAAAATCCGTGCAAACTTTAACTACTCCCTAACAGTGACAACCACTAATAAACATCTGAGTGATCACTTTGTCCTCCAGAGAAAGGTCATCTCAACAGCTCTATGTCTGTGTTTGTTTAATACTCCAAACTAAAAATAACATATTTGCAAGGTAAAGATGATTTTGTGCTTGTACTCCACATCTCAACTTCAAAGCAACTGAACCAGCACAACAAATCAGAACTTCCGACACTTTCTTTCAGGGATCTGCTTGCAGTTCCCCCACTCAACAATGAACACCAAAAGCACTGCCTTCAGTGAGACATGTAGTACATCCAACACACTAACTTATCTGAGTGGTGCCACTCACCCGTTCTGCTGCTGGTGGGTCCCATCGTTGCTTATGGAGGTATATTCAGCAAAACAAAGGGATGCTTACACAGGCACACTGGGGAAGTAAGTGGCAGTTTTAGCTGTTGAACAGCCCTTGCAGTTGCAACATGATAATTTTTCAGATTATTTAAATAGGTGCTAATTTTTGCTTCTTATTGAAAGTTAGATGAATGAATGGCAATCAATTCTTTAAAAGATTATGGACAACGAGAAAGCAGGCAGGTTAACCTTTTCATGAAAAATCCAGTCCTCAATGTTAAATAATTCTGAGGCAAGTATTTAATATTTGTAAATAAGTATTTCTGTGTGATATGAAAAAAAACTGTTGAAAAATGTGTGGTGAAGTAGGAGACATATGAAATTCATATTAAAGTAAACTCAGTTTGGGAATAGCAGTGCTCCAGAAGCAATCTCTTTCCATGCAGCTACACGGCCAAAGAGCTCCCTCATTAACAGGGAGATCCTGGTCCACTGCACTTGTTAGTTTGTTTTCAGATTCTCTTCCAAAGCAAACTACTGAGCTGCTTCTGATACAAAATCCAGGTGGCATCTCGAATGCATCCTTCAGGGAAAAACCTTGTAAAATTGTGAAGAAAGTGCACTTTCACCACAATCCTAGCAGGCTTCATTCTTTCATGGCATCTATCTCTGCCACAAATACTCTTGGAGAAGAGGAAAACAGCTTCACATTATTTCAAGAAGTTTGGACTGAAACTGCATACATAGAAAATGGCACCTTAAGGGCATGGGGGAGCCATCCATGGTGTGGCTCAAGCCCCTCTGCACTTCAAAGGCTAATAATCTTTAACAGTGTGGTCAAAACTCAGTCTGTATCATTCAGTCCCAGGCGCCAAGGATTCTCTGGAACAGATGACTTAGGGTGTCGTGACATGGTGCTTAGGAAAAGGAGGTTTGGGTTTTTGCAGATTGTATCATTCAGAAATACAGTGTGAATTACTCCATTCTGTCTTCAGTCAGAATAAAATGTGGAATACAAATGGTAGATGGTGAGAAAAATAGAGCAAGGAGTGAGAATCCTCCAAATTCTCTACACAGAAATACTGAGCCTCCTAACTGAAGTTGCAAGGACTAGGGTTTTGAGAATTTTAAAACAGCCTCATATATTGCCTCAACTTTTACAAGGTTTTTGGAGATACAGCATGGAAGTCTGAGCCCTCCATCAAGCTGCAGTCAGGACTCCAGGCAGAATTTTCTTCTTTCTTTTGCCTTGGTAAAACAGCATTTTGACTGACATTTTATCTTTTGCCAGAAAAAATCCTTAATAGGCCAGCACAGTGCTATGGGGATAACTCTCCAGCAGGAATTTTGCCTCAGGCTAAGTTCCACCCCCAAACTAGAAATACAACTCTAATTCTTCCAAAGGCATGGCATACTTCTTCCCAAGTATTCAGACAGCCCCTTATCAACTATGACTCCTTAACTCCTTATTATGGATACTTAAATACTGTGCTGGAAATGCATGCCAGAAATGTTAGTTTTGCAGTCATTTTGGTAAAAGGGTTGCAGTACCTTATGTCACCTCTGCTCTAACGCATCCTCAGTGGATGCATTCCAAGGTGTTCTTATCCTCTAACTACTTCAAATATGTCTAGTCATACTGTAACTATTCCTCATATCACTGCAATACAGACCACTGAAACAAAGTACTTCTTGCCCTTACATTCTGCTTACACCTAGCCATTATGTAAGAGAGAAAGTATAAAAGATTCCTGATATCCTACTTTGCATCATTCCTGGAGCAGTCCCATATCCTCAGAGAAGAAATATTGCAGCAGCCAGTTTTTTCCATTTGAAATCATCCATTCAAAGTCCCCAAAGTCACTCAGTTTTTACGATGCCCACAAACTAGAGCCCAAGGTTCCATGGCTGCAAGTTAAGCAGTAGTAGATATTTAACTTCAGCATTTAAGCACAGATTATTTTAAATCTCTGGCAATGTCTTCAAAAAGCCTGTGTTGCAGGAGTTCTAGTTTCTATTGACTTCTACGTATCTTATTATCTCAGTTTCTTATTTACCCTGCTCTGCCACAGATCTCTTCTAAGGTTTCTGATTCACCACAATGTTACACTACTTTTATATTGAATCCACCGCTTTGCTTAGGAAAATGGAGAAAAACAGTGATGTTATCAATTTTTTATAAATTTTTAATTTTAAACGTTTTGATTAATATCATTACCCAGTCATTTCACACATATAAAATAAAAGCATACAGATAAGCCTTCTACTGAGTTTCATTCTGGAAAAGTACCACCCTGTGAGTTGAAATAGGTGAAAAACTTTTATAGGTCTTAGTGGTATAACAAAAAGCAGATGCAGAAGACAGTCCAGTAAGGCAAGTAAATCATTAACAGTCTGTGAACATGAAATTGCTTTATAAGAAGATTAAGAAACTCCCAGATATTGCTCAAATAAAACACCAATACAGTTTTACTCTTACCAGACAAAGAATAAAGTTCATTCTTATTTATAGTAGCACCTGAGATTAAGTTGCAGCTAAAATCATAATACCACCACTACATCAGTATCACTTCACTGATGCATTACTTAGGTAAAGATCTGGCTAAGAGCATGATTTCCAGATATCGCTCCTAAATATAGGCAGTGTTTAAGCTACATATCAGCACACAGAGGTAGCCTTAACGTTGTGCTGTGTCTGTATAGTCTTGAATAGGGTTTTAGACATTTCTCATACAGACAAAATAAAGACAACCAGAGTAAGCAACTATGAATGAGCAGATGAATACTCAAGGTATATATAATAAAATTGACACTTCTACAGGAAGGATAGAAATTATTTTCAATAGCTGCCACATAGTACACCTCCATTCTGAGTTTCTAAATATAGTGTTCATACAGCCCAGAAATAAAATAATGTCCTTAAATAGGTTGAGCAAAAAGAAGATGATGAAAATTGCAGTCAGGCTTGTTTTTCTAGAGTATGCTCTATTGGATGCCCATGAATTCAGAATCCAGATTGAACCTTTCCTTGAAAGTGGTGTCTCTTCATTGTCTCCTTCATGGTTTCCTCTGCCATAATTCCCTATAGAAGCGAGGATCTTGTCATGATGATAAACTGGCAGTTTTAAACAAAATTAAAAACACAGGCACAAATGTAAGTGGTATGCTGCTCTGATGAACAGGTTGTGTAAGAACTTTTGTCTACGATGTCATAGTTCCCCTTCCTCCCTCTCTGCATTACTGAATTCCAGGAGCCAATAATATTTGGAAGCATTGCTGCACACAGTAGAGTAAGGCATGGTAGGAGCACTTTAGACTGGAAAGATAGTAAATAGCACAAACAGCTACAACTTGTAATCCCCAATATATCATTTATTTTTTGTCACATTTGATGGTAGATATTAGTTTTCTCATTTAACTTCAGTCTTCCATGTTGAGTAGAGAATGATTGTTAGAAAAATTAAATAATAATCTTCTAAATTAAGGGCAGTAAAAAGTATGGTAGCCTGAGTTCAAACAACCTTCAGGACTTTATGAAGCATTTTCCTTAAGCAGTATGTGTTTCTGTGTTTGGGGTAAGGAATTGGTAAATTTATGCTCATTAATTTTCTGAATGAGCACTTTTTTTTTTACTGAGAATGGCCAGACCTTGGTCTCAGGTTATAGCGTGTTTCAAATTAATTTGACAAGTTTTATTAAATCATTGTTCATTCAGAAATCAGCCCTATCATAACCAGAATTTACAGACATTAGATTGTTCATATTAGAAAAGTTCACATCCACTTGCTGCATTAACTTAGTTAAATTAATGAGGATCAATTTAACAATACTGAAAAAAGAGAAACTTTAGAAACTTTAGCAAAAGAATGGAAAAGAGACAATGACAATGAAATCTAATGAGATAAGCAATGAGAGCCTGTAAATTAAAACCTAACTAATAAATCCTAATGCACAAAAATCTAAGTTAATCAGGACAAAATGAATCAAATTCTCTCTGCAGTATTCCACAACTAACTATCAATAATTAAATGGTATTCAGGATTACCTTGTTGAGAACAAGCAGATTACTTTCATTCACTCTTGTAAAGAACCCAAAATTGTTTGGATAGGAGAAGGAAGTGAAGAGTGAGTAGCATTTAATAAACTCCTTGGTTCAGAGCTTTTTCAAGATTTAAACATCCAGTAAATATATTTTTATTCTAAGTCTCATGCCTATTAATTTTTTTCTGTGAGAAAGAGTAGAAAAATTTTCAAGGAAGGAGGAAAGTGGTATTTTAAATCTAATTCCATGTTAAAACAGCAGGTCTCAAGAAAACTCAACAGAGAAAAAGATGTCAATATAAACAAAAGTCATTCATTTCAACACCCATGGTGAAACAGAAAATGAGGTAGCTTAAAACTTCATTTGGGTACACAAATTTCATATAATCTAATAAAAATTATAATAAATAGAGATTTTTATTATGAATGTAAAAATAGCCCCAATTGTATATAAGAAGAAATGATGATGAAGAAATCATGAGATGCTCTAATAGAAAAATATGAGAATAAAAGTAGTCTTTCTGATGAAGCAGTTACATTCTGGAATTGCTTATTAGATGTGAGTGTTACGGTGGGAAGAAAGAAAAGAACAGAACTCTGGTGGTGCAAGCTCCCCATTAAAGTGATATATAATTTTAGGATATAGTTAAGTGTGGAGAAAAATGTGTTTCTGGGAATTAACCCCAGCTTCTGGTAAAGAGCTTGAGCAGAAAAATGAGCAAGCAAAGTCAGTTAAGCAGGTGGTTTTGTTGTTTTTACTACATTGTAATATAAAATTAATTTTCCTAATTAAACGCAGTCTGGCTCTTATCAAACCTTCCCCAATCTCTTAATAAAGAAGGTATGTGCAAGCCTTGCTTAAGTGATATTTACTGTACAGAAATTGGAATAGTTCAATTTTTAAGTACAGTATTAAGCCTTATAGTAAGTCAAGCATTTTTAATTTTTCTGCAATAGGTCTTCATTCTAAATTATATTCTATGAATCTGCAAACTGAACTCTCAGTCCTGCTATTGGATGTAAAAAAGAGCAACTTATCTCTGGTCAAGTTGTGTAAATGCTAACTGATTTGCTGAAATACAGTTAATTTCTACTTTGCTGTGCTTTCATTTCTATTTCATATTAACAATTCTAAAACAACTACAGGATTTTCTTCAGTTGCTATTTTGATCTTATTTTTTTAGTGCCTAGCGACAATTCAAAAAATCCTTGGTCAACCATCAATATTAAAGGTGCACACACAAGCTAACCGGTCTTTGCTGTGTTTGTAACAGCACCAACACCATAACTGTAACTGAAGTCTGACTTTTTCTTTGGTAAATATATGTTAGCTCAGAACTTTAAGTTCCCCGTATCTTGATACTAGCCCTTTTCTCACTTACATTGGTTATTTATAGCTGATTAAGACCCAGTTTACAACAATAAAATGGAACAACAGACAGTAACAGAAGTAAAACCACAACACACTGGCTTTGCTTCTACAACTGCCACTGTCTTGTGCTTTTCTTTCTGTTGGAGACAGCAAAAGATAACCAGGAAAAATTGCTGAGCTTTCTTTGTTTGACCTACTGTTAGAATACCTGGAGTATTAATGGAAGTAAGAATATTTAATGTAAAAAAATAGGAGGATTTTAGGGAAGAGATGTAACCTCAGAAGAAAAACTGTTGCAACTGTTAAGCATAGACTTTTGAAAAAATAAATAGTGATTATATCCACTGGATTGACACGTCATTTCAGATACCATCTGAAAAGTGCTACCAGTAACTACTAAGAGAAAACTAAACTGCAAGAAGTTTCTTAGATAACGGTAAAAAAAAAAACAAAACCGAAAAACAAACTGATTATTAATGCTTGGGAATCCTACAAAAGCACTTTTGATAATGTATCATAAAAGTCCAACCACATCTGCTTTCATTACCACAAAGCCTAAGGGCTTAATCCTGATTACACATGCTATAAATTGAAATGATTCCACAGTTAGTCTGGATTTGCTGAGCAAGGATGTAAATTAAATGAGAACGGAGCCCTAAATTACTTTATTTTCCTTTATTCCAAGGGAGACGGTTTAGAAATACTGCCCTGACAAATCCTAACCACATGCACAGTATTTCAAATGGTCAAAGTACACTATGAACAGTAATGAATTGGCAATATAAGACTATTTACTACTGCAATATTTCACGTAATTTGAGTAGATCTGAGGGAATTCAGCCATGAAAGTTAGGTCTTGAATTGGATAAATTTTTATCAATGGAAACAGTGAATGGGTAAGAAGCAAGTGTCTTGAACTTTTACCAAACATTTTTAAATAGTCTGTTATGCAATGTATTGTATCTGCAATGCAATGTATACAGTAGACACTGTATTAATTTATGAAGTTTTCAGGAATAAATGCATCTATATTAAAGATATGCTGCAATAGAATTCATTTTTACAATTCATTAATGTAGTTTTGAAGGAGTTTATTAATGCCATTTGAAAGAAAACATAATACAAGAGGTACAGAGGTTTAATCATGTATATACCGAAAGTCTGCTGTTGATACCTCAATCGTTAATGAAGCAATCTCGTGGAATCTCTGTAGTACTCTTGAGAATGACATTAATTATAAAGAAAAAGATGTTAAAATGCCAATCAGAAAGCAACATATGCCAGCTGAGTACACAGCCTGAAAAAATCTTTGGGACTCAATCAATATTAGTTCAGTCCACATGTCCCCTAGGAGCAGCAAAACTTCTTTCAATGCAGAATTTCTTTCAATACAGAAGATACCGGATTTGAGAAGTCATACTCAAGTGACAATTTTCTGATAAAGCAGCTGTCTTTGGAAAAGTCTAAAACCCAGTGAAACATGGGAGTTCATAAAGATAATAAAAAAAATACCCCAAAGAATGACTAAACAGTCATCTAAATTCAATCTCTTTGTCCAGTAAAAGCTGTTCTTCGTGTTTATTATAGGTAGACATCCACAGAAGAAAACAGTAGCAGAAAAGTTTGGGTTTTTTTCATCCAGACACACACTGCTGTCTTCAAAGACAGCAAGAATTAAAAAGGCAGCCCTTGAGAAAAAAAAAAAGCAGGATTCATTTGCATGAAGAAATAGAAGATAAATCTTCATGTGACAGGCTCCTTATACAGCCTGGTCAGCTCTAATTCAAGCAAGTTCCCCATGACAGGGAGCAAATAGAACACCTCACAGTTAACTCCTTTTTCCTTAACAATAAAAAAATCAGAAACAAGAGACTCCAAGACAGTACTTTAAGACAGTAATCAACATGAAGACTTCCAGGTAGAAGGACAGACAGATCCCACCTGCCCTGAGCAATTCTGATTGTCCTGTTCTGGGTGTCCCAGTGAATCAGCTGCTTCAGAGCCCATCTGTCGGGTCACATACGGCCACAGTCTGAACAGTGCTGCACTCCAGGGGCTTTGTCCTCTGTTCCTTCAATATCTGACACTTCACAGAACTCAGGCATTTTCCTGACTACTCTGGTGCTGTTCTTTTCAGTCGTAAAAAGCAGCACTATGACTAAAACATTTCCCGTTACACAGGCTGCTGTACTAATTTCCCACCAAATGGCAAAGACTCGTCCATTACTTCTGTTTTGGGGGATGCTTTTAGGGTTGAATTTTTTTACAAGAACATGACTATGAGTTTTGGAAATAGAGATTTGTTGCTTGGCAAGAAATTTAGCAGTGTTGTGCCTAGAATTTTCCTATGCAACTTTTTCCCAGATTCAGATGTACATGTGTTTTATAGTAACTTTAAATATCTTCCTCTCTCTTAATGAAAATCTGACTTACAGTTAACACGGAGCATGTGCTAAATGTTGTTTCTCAGCTAAGTGAGTATGCTAAATACTTCCTTTAGGTTGGCAGATATTTGCTGCTTACCTTAATTTCCAATATATATCAAGCTAAACTAAACTGTACTTTTAATGCCACATACATGTGATAAAATGTGTATTTTATCACGGAGGTGCAACAGACATGTAGTTCAGTTCAAGAGGCTGTTTTGTCCTAAAAAATGTTTAATAATAGTGTACTATATTACACAATAGTTGCATCTCCTCCAAAATTACATACATTGTTTCACTGCCATGGGCATAGATCTGCCTGAAATAAACCCGTAATAAATGACACACTTTTATATTCAGTCATGCCAGTCATCATTTACAGGATGGACTTCTCTGAAGTCCCTAAGCTCCTGTTTGCTTGACTTGGCAACTGATAGTACATTTTACAGCAGAATGAAGACCAAAATGGATGGACAAGTGCCAAAAAGTCCTCCATCCTCCACTGATTTGCAAATGATTGAGTCAAAAGGTGATGAATAATACGACAATTTCTCCATATGTTAAAATACTGCTTACCCTCTGCTGAGTGCATTACCATCTACCACGAGACGTTCAGCTTTTTTGAGTGTAATACTACACCACAATTATGTTTCTCGGGAATCCAGACTAGAACTAATGGAGACACAGAAGGTGTTAAAATATTTGCAAACTGTGAAAACACATGCAATAAAAATAGCAAAAAAAATGCACCTAAAACATAAACCACCTCTCGTTATAAAGGTCTGACCTTGTTCCACTGCTGGAGTAATTTAACAGTAATGTGACTAAACTCATTGAGTTGTGCTGATGTAAAGCTGGTATGACATTAGCTTCAGGCATAAGTCTATGCTGAGTGCTGATAACTATTTTAGAGCCTTCCATGCTCCAAGGGTAGGAAAAGAAAGATGTAGAAAGGGCGTACATGCAATGAACAGACCTAAAACCTGGGGATGTGTTGCCAAATGCTGCATCATTCACGTAACCAACGCATGTACGAGTGGGAACGGTAGTCACCGTACAGACAAGTGCTGGCATAATTTATGCGGGGTGTACAGAATTGCTAAGAGCGGCTGCTAAGATAGCTGGCTGCTCTGCTGTGTTCATATCTGTCTGGGCACTAATGACTGTGCCTGACAAGCTTGGTGGCAATAATTCATCAAGATGCTCAGGAGGGATTGTTTTCAAGTTCAGGCAAGTGGCTTATACCTGCCTGTTCCCTTGGGTCTGCTCCTAGTGTGTTGGCTGCTACAGAGCAGCCTGGATCACTGGCTCAAAAACATCCTTCTTATGAGTATGGCAATTAATTCCCTCTCACGCAAAAAGCACTAAGAAACTCCAAAGTTTCCTAAAGCTTTAGGAAATTCCTGCTAGCACACAGTGGCAGAAAACAAAATGCCATCTGTGGCAGCAAAATGGAATCCCTTGCGATCCAATAATTAATCCAAAATTGAAGATAGTGATTTCCATGCCATCTTCATTTTAAAGAGAAAATTTAGATTTGTTATCTGCATAGCCTCAGCAGTTATAAAACAGTAAATTGGATAGTGCAGACTTCTTACAGTGTTTTTTTTTCACGCTCTCTGAAATCTCAGGGAGGTGCCTATTCGCAGAGACTCACTGGCTTCCCACATGCGGGGTTTTCAGAACAATGCTTTTTTTAGTAAAATGTAAAATCCAACATAAATGTGGTTGCTGACTAATCATAATATCTACGAGACTTTGCTTACCCAGCAGTTGAGTATAAGTTGAAAGTGGTTTTTTGTTATGATGGTTTTTTTGATAATAGATTTCCAGAGAAGCTTTTAATACAATTGAAATATGTATTGCCTTATAAAACAAAATCTAATTCTGAAGGGATTTGCCCAAGAAATTTATGACAAGTACTATGCAGAAAACATTATTAATGTCTTGACTTTGCATGCTTCTTCTCAAAACACAAATTTTGTTGGAATAACTTGAAGATAATTACACGACTTCTAAAAAACCCTATTTCGACAAAAAGGAGAGGAAAGTGTGATTCTATATTATTCGGTGGAATTCAAGCTGTAATGAAGGACTCCTACAGGTAAGTGTGGTAGAAAGTTTCTAGCTGGTGGAACTTCATTGATCCCAACACATACCAGTAATCTGAATGTAATTTCTCATTATTTCCACTTTGTGATATAAGCCTTTCCTTTTTTTCTACATCAGGATTAGACCAGAAATACACTTTTTTTTTATTATTTTTTTTCTTCTCTTTTTTGTCATGAAAGGACTTGGTGTAATTTTATATTTGGGGTTTGCTTCTATATATTTTGGAAAACCTTTTGTTCTCTAAGGAGTTAATTTTTATTTTTCTGCAATCATTCCCATTACTGTGTCAGTTTGGAAAAGGACAGACTAATCTAACCCTCATTTGAGCAAGCTATTCCAGCAAGCAGACTGGCAAAAGGTGTGAGTTTGGGCTGTACCATTCCTTATCAATCCTCTGTCCTCCCTGACTTTGACACATAGGATACCACTTTAAGAGCCTTCCTGGGAGCTGGAGAGATCAAACACTCAGTGCCTAATCTTGTGCATTCTATTTTCCAAAGTCCCATAGCAGTTGCAAACCTACATTTCTGGCAGTCCTTTGTGCCAGGATACGAGGGCCAGACTGGTCTGTTTCAGCTTAACTTAGCCAGAGTGATACACTTGTCTATGTGACAGGACTGTCTGCATTACCTTTCTGTAAATATATAGCATAATATGTGTATGTAACAGATTTAATGCCAGTTGTCTACACAGTTTTGCCTATTTGAGCTGGGACTTCAGCCAAATTGTCATCACTTTTCCCTTTTTCTTCTGTTTTCTCATGAATACAATTTTTCAGGTGACATACAATATCCATCCATATTTATGAATGTTGCATGGGGAAAAAAGTGATTATGCACTGTAGAAGACCCATTTCAGAAAGAAAGTTAATTTACAACTTTGTAAATTTCATCTTTCTTATTTACTTATGTGTGCACACAGACGCAATACAGAAGGGTCTGCCAGTTAAAATTGTCAAAAACAGAGACCTGTTCTTTTTTTTTGTCTTTACAAATCTCTGTGTGCTCTTAATAATTATTGGGAACCACGGATTTCTGACTTTTGTGTTTTCCAGTGCAAAGAGAAAGAATGTTGGCATGAGCACAGACGTGTTATGTTCTAGATAATAAAGTACAAAAATAGTAAAACCGTTGCCTTTTTGGCATCCTGCACTCAGTTGACTGTTTTTGACTCCAAGCAGCACTGTATGTTAACCATAATATGGCTTCTGTAAAATACTAACCCCTAGTGTGGGCTTTGCACAGTGAAATGCAGCAGCCTAAACCTACCCACTGTTACCACTTATTTATCTTGTATTTTTGAAACACCACAATAAGATGAAAGTCAAATTTAGACTACTCAGAACAAAAGTATATCCTACTATTTTGCATTACAAAGGGCAATAAACTGCAGTATCCACGCTTTTTTATTTTTCTTCTCAGTAATCATTTTCTCTTATTATTTCCTTTTAGGAAATTACAGCAGCAGGGAATGCAAAACGCAGCTACCCTATAGCTACACACCTATTTCTTCAGATACATCTTTCCTTGCTTCTAAATCCTAGTAGCAGTTGGTTTGTTGTTCCCATGGGGAGAATTTTTGAGTGGTAACCAGAATATTCCACTACTTTTGATATATTTCCACTACTTCCACTACTTTTAATTTTTAAATTACGATTTGCATTCTCCTTTTTACTTTGCTTTGTCAAACAGCTAGACTTAGGCATACGTTAAAATAGAACATCGTAAGTGTATTTCAACAGCTTCTCATAAAAGTTTTTGAGCAAGGGGTATTTCTAGGTAAGTAAATTCTCTTGCCCATGTGGACCTGGATATATACATGTCTACAGAAGGAATATTCCAGTAATTGTAGAAACACAGTCAACAGCACATTCATCTTATGGTCTGTTGCAGCTGTACCTGTTTGCCAATGCTATATATTAATGTCTTCGGATGCCCAAAGCCACTTAATGATTGCAAAGATACTGGTGGTCATACACTTAGGAACCAGAAGTCAGGCTATTTATCATTTGGCTATGTTGCTGAATGCATTTTGACAGCTAATGTTTGCATCCTCTTATACAGCATGTACCCTCCTCCCTACAAAAAACCCCAAACCCTCTGTTGTTAATGAGATGAAGATGTGAGAATCTTTAAAGTTATTTTGCCCTGTGTGAAGTGAATGTGTCAAAAAATTCCTTGGAAAAAGAAGGAAAAAAAAATCAAAGAAAACCTTGTTGCAAAGTTCTGTGTCCTGTTGGCTGAGTTTGTAATTAAAGTCGCTTTTGCGCTCAGTCTGAAACAAGGTGTTGTACGGCCCCCCTTTCCCGTCCTCCCTCACCAGCCCCTTTTCCCCAAAGCCGGGGCTGTGTCCCAGCACCCTGCGCTCCTGCCGTCCCTCCCCTCACTCTCCTGAAGATGTCCGGGGTGGTTAGGATTCGTCAGGTCACACCTCGGCCTGTCAGGATGCGGCGCCTCCTTTGCCCTGCTTCAGCCCATCGCTTCATTTCATCTGCACAGAGCCTGGTGGCTAGCTGGCCTCGTTAGACACAAAAACTCACAGCCGGCCAAAGAGAGCCAACTCTTTCCTTCCCGCTTACCTGTCACATCCCCTCGGCTGTAGTTAAACCAGTCAGCGCTTTTATTAACCGCAATCCGGGCCACGGTAGGGACGCAAGCACATGCATACCCGCGTGTGGGCACTGGTGTGCAGGCACATGCAGGCATGGAGTCCAACAAGAGCATCTGATTTTGGGCTGAGGGTAGTGGTGAGCAGGCTACACCCCAGCCCTTGCCTCTTCTGCTGCCTTCCTTTTTCCTCTTCCCCTCCCTGTTGCACACTGCCTGCAGAAACTCCTCTCACCCAGCCCCGCTCTGTTTTTGGCCTCTCCCACCTCTCTGCATGTTGCTTTCCCAGTATTTCCCTCATTTCCCCAATGTGAAGGTTTGACCCCTTCTTCCCCTTCCCTTCCCTTGGTCTGACACCATGTTTTCTTCACCGCCATTTTCCTTCAGGCTGACTTACAGTGACTGCCCCCAGCCTGCCCTCCTCCTTGTAGTCACCAGCCTTCCACCTCCACTTCTGCTATTGCTTCCCTAGCTTTTATCAAACCTTTTTCTTCCTGCCCGGCCTGAATCTGAAGTGGGGATGTGTTGAAGATGTGAAGTCTCACTTTGGGCAAGCCCTACAGCCTCAGTTGCAACTACAGCAGACACGCTTCCATCGTCCCCTCTGCCTCCAGCAGGCTTCCATCCCCATCTCTGCACGTGGAGAGAGGAGACCCCAGGCACAGAAACATGGGTTTGCTGGCCAGAGCCTTCTCCTGGTGCTGGGGCATAAAGGCACCCCTCTAAACATGACATTATGCACACTATATGCACACCTGAAACTCAACTCTAATTTCATACTTGCTCTGCATTAAAGTTGGTCAGTGCTATTTTATTATAGGTTGCACTACCAAGCCCAACAAATACCCTACTGGTAACAGTAGTGTGAGAGCAGAATCAGGACAGCACTGAATGTATTTAAGATCACTAGAGATTCAGATTTGTGTATTTACATAGGAAATCTTCCAAAGGTCTATCAAAAAATGTGTTATAATATATTCTGTTTAAAGTTGTCTACATACAAAATAATTTGTAACAGTAAAAACGAAGAGTGAAAACATCTTGTACATGAACATAAAATACAGAAATTACTCTATTCATAGCTGAGAAAATTACACACTGTTTTTACACTGGGACCATTCACTTCTACCTTCATCTTCATGCGTGTGTGCCCATTTCTGATTCCCAGTATGAGGAAAATTACACTGAAGTTTGTTTGGTACAGTACAGGAAAACCTGACATTTCCCTGGTATTTTTTGTGAGACTTAGAAAGAACAAACCACTTTCTTCCATGAGTAGTTCGCATGGTATTTTGTTGGCAAAAATAATTACATCAATAAATTTTGGGTACATGCTGTAGAAAGCTGTTGATAGCAGAGCAATAGCTGGATTTTGGAATCTGAGCTGTTCTCCAGTGGGTGCTGAAGTATTTCCTAACAACAAGCAAGAATCTGACCTCAGTACAATGTTGGATTGCTTATATTTCTTTGGTGTTTCTGCAAAGCATCTTTGCCTTTTCTTGGAAATAAAAGGCAAATCTGTTCTCAGGCCCTTCTCCCCTACTTCTCAGCCTAACTGTATCTGCAACTCCTCCCCCTCCCCTCCTTTTTCTTTTCCTTTCTCCATCCCCTTTAAGTTGTAATTCAATCTCTTCCAACTCATGATCTCTTTTCTCTTTCTGGCACTCCCTCCACCCTCTCTCTCTCATTAGTTTAACTTGAGTTAATTAGGAATAGTAGGCAGCCCTCAATCTGTTATGTGTTAAAATAGAACAATCCAAAACAGAGAGGCACAGACACAACTATGTGATTTCATTGTCTACGGGAGACAGAAAACCAGTGGGGATTCTCTTATCTAGACTAACATCTTCCCAATGGTTAATCTGACTGGCTTTAAAATGTTCCGCAAATGCAGATCTAGGATAACAATCTTTCCGTGTTTCCTTTTCTTTTTCTTTTTTTTTTTCATTTCATCATTGGCAAGAATGAGTGAATTGGATTGACATGGAGGTGACAGAGGAAGAGAAATAGTCTACACGTCAAAATGACAATGTATATTACATGGTTAACAGAATGAGTGGTACGTGCAATGGCTGCGGGTATTTTCATCTGCCGTGTTGTACAATAAGCTCCTTTTTTTTTCCCAAGTGTATCGTCAAGATCATTCCCAATTCAATGCAGATTAAGTGTTTGCTTGAAGGATCTCTTTCTATGAGTAATATCACTTGATAAATGTGGAACTGAAGTAAGAATCTAAGTATTCACTTGTTGCTATTACTCAATTGTGTATATATAGAGGTCATGCCTGGTACTCTGACTGTAGTGCTGATCACAGACCTTAGGGCAGAGAGTGCTGTGGAAGTGAAATATAACAGATCTAAGAAATCAAGCCCTGATTGTAAAGGTAAGGCCTTGCATTTTTGATTGACTACTTATGGTACTGTTTGGTTGAAATGCATGCTCAGGAAAGACAGGTATCTGTGCAACTAATACAAAAATATGAAAATCCTATGTAAAACATATATATGTTTCTGTGTACTTGTATGTTTATATATGTATATGTAAATACAGAAATACATAAAATTTAAGCCTTCAGAGAGAGTTGTGTAAGATTAATGGACTATCAACAGTCAGATTTGCAGCAATGGTTACATTAAATTGCTAATTTTGTATGTATGTACCTGCATGCACACGAAGATGTGTGGCAGTAATTAGTGTTAATAATTTATGCATTAATTACCAATGCTAATGCAAATATGCTTGAAAGTAAAAGAATTCCATTGGTCTTTTTGAAATCTGATATTCAGGAAACAGAATGAAAAATCTATTTGAAAAAGGGAAGAATGAGAGACATTGAAAGTAGTGCAATCGAAATGTCATTACACGTGTTAAGAAAAATTAATTTCCTTTCTGCCAAAAATACCACTTTATGACAGAGAAAACTTCAGGCTCATGGGGCACAAAAGGAATATGTAATGAAAGACAAAGCATAAGCTTGATTATGAGAACATACAAGAATGTTAAAGCATTGGAGAAGATAATATCCCCTGAAAAGGTATCCTCGGCAGTTTTTTTGGGGGGAGTGTGAGGGAGGTTCTAGCTGGACAGAATCAACATGAGACCAAATAAGGAGATGTTGCACTAAGTTTAGGGGATTTTTACAGCTTATGGTTAATATATTGATTATTTATTTCCCAAAATATTGGTACAGTTATGTGCAAACTGTATTAGATCCAGTGAGGAGAGACAGATTTTGCCCTTATAATGATCCCGTTTGATTTTTGCTTTATACAGTAATGCAAAACTGCAGTGATGGGTGTTGGTCTATTTTACACCACAAACGAAAAATACTTTTCTTTTTCCATGTAATGAAAAGAATTTACAGTAACACCTCTGTTTCAACATTGATGATTAAGACTATATAATTTACATATCATCTTTTTCTATAAGCATTATAGAACACAATGTGACTGTTACATAGGAAAAAGGTATAAACATATGATTAAATAAAATTCCAGGGTATTGTAAACCTGTACACTAGATGACATTAATAATTTTATGCAGTTTTAACACCTGAAATTATATTAATTCCAGTTCTACATGGATACTGAAGCATCTTCAGGAAGACATAAAACACATATGAACTCACATTTAAGAACATTATTTAGTCAGAAAGTAAAATAGTAGGGAAAAATAGTAAAACTAAGTTAATCTAACATCTATCCAACAGATATCTAGAAAATGCATAGCTTTAGAAAGGCAGAAAATAATTGCCATTCTATCACATATATAGTAAACGTACTGGTGATTTTACAAGAATAAACATATTTATTCCCCCACATGCAGCAGATTAGAACCATAGTTTTTGTCCTTCCTTGTTGCTTTCCCCACATAAAACTGACGTGCAAGCCCCTGAAAATGTTCTGTGCCCATAAAGCACACTTTTCAGTGCAACACACACAAAACCCCTGTCTTCCATCAACATATATACTGGCATGGCAAGAGCAGGAGAAAGATAGTGCTGTGGTCTGAAAAGAACCACTTCAGTATATAATAAGCTAGGGCAAATATTTGTAACGAGCAGAGCAGAATGACTGTAGAAAATTGTTACGTAATGCAAAGAGGAATCCACAGTCCTGAGTGTTTTCAACTCACTGCTATCTGTGAAATTTAGTCCTGACAGAGTTTGCACAACAAGCTCAGTTTCAGCCGTACTGGGTATGAGACTTTGTCAAAGCTACAGAATGCAGGATCAGATAATAAACAGCTACAGGACCAAGAGCAAAGTAACTTTTAATATGCACAGGTAGTGAAGGGGTGGCTGTGTTTTGCGGGAGTTAGTGGCACACAGCTATTCATACATGTGGTTATCTAGCCCAGAATATTACAAAAGCATGAAGCCAATTGTTTTAGAAAATATCCTGTAAGAAACACTGTTTCAAGTGGATTAATAACTTTCATATGAAAAACTGCTGTAAATCATTTTGGTGTGATGACAGTTTATCATGTGTTATCAATGTTTATGTTTGTATTGATTCCGCTTTACTCTTGAGACATATGTCTTAAGACATATAGATTCTCTATCATATAGAGAAAGATTTTATATCATATAAAGATTATATATAATATAGAGAAAGATTCTATATCATATAGGGAATGATAAATATAAATATAGGATGAAACAACATATTTTGGCACTTGAAACAATGGTGGTTTTAGATTTGGTATAGTGCTAAAATTCACCTCAGAACTAAAACTCAGATTAAGAAGTATTTTAAAATGCATTGCTTATATATTTAGACAGACTGCTAAATAATTCTGCCACCTAGACAAAGAAATCCAGGAAAAAAGAAAAGAGATACTGAAAACATAAAGGCAATAAAGCTCACAATGTTCAAGCTGTAGCAGTATAATTCATGATCACAAAGAATTTATTTAGGCTAACTATAGAATATTAACTATGATCAGAGTCGTCTTATGTGATATCTCAGGAACACACAGAATATTTATCAGATTGCTAATTTTCTCAGAAGCCAGAGGTTCAGCAGAAAATTTTGAGGGTTAATAAGCTTTAATGTGGACAGTGGAAAAGGATTTAGACAGTCAGGACAGCTTTCTGTATGTAGAAATACGCTACAATTTTTGGATATGCTCCTACAGTATATTCCATCCTGCTTACTATTGCCTTTGGCAAAAAAAATCAAAGATTAATTAGTTCTGTACCTTTAAATGAGTTTGCATGGTTGGACTGATGCTAAAAAAGTATGATATATTGGACAATGAGGCCCTATATAAATGTTATATATCTAAATCTAACATTTTCTCATAAAATACTAACTCCACGCTTACAATACATAAAAGTCTTCCTGGGATTTAGATTTGAACAGATTATTTTTGGTATCTGGGTGAGAATAGCAGAGTTGGGTATATATATATATATATATATGCTATATATATATAAACTTCATAAATGAAATGGAAAATATTGAGAAAGGACTGCAAGGTCCCAGCAGACACAGGAACCAGCCACACCTTTAGGTGAGGAAGCTCTGCTCTATGACAACACCATGCAACGACCCTGCCACTGTAAATAATTTACTCTCACTGACACATGGCATGGTCCTTTCTTCTGAAAGATGTTTTGTTTCCATAAAACAAACTCTTATTTCAAGGGTTTTCAAACCTGATGCAATATGATGTGATTATTCTAAGCGTTAAGTGAAGTTTGCTTGCTGTTGGGGTTGTGGGGGGCTTGCTTTTTGTTTTGGGGTTTTTTTCCTTCTTTTATCTTTTGACTGAAAAAATAGAATTATATGTGGGTAAAAATTCTCACCAAGATTTTGGATGGTGTCTGTGTCTCAGGTGACAGCATTGTTTTTTTCAACTTTGTATAGCAGCAAAAAATATATAAAGAAAATATTTTCAACTTCTATGAAGAGATATTTGAGTGCTTTTATATTTCAATCATAGAGAGAGATATCTGATATTATTAGGACAAAGATCAGACAGATTCTTACCGTACCATACTGTACTGTACTGTACTGTGGAGTCACCCACACAAAATAGGCTTTCCTTTTTTAAACTCTGACCGTCCCTTTTCACAAACACTCCCTTTTTAATCCACTGCTTGGCATTACATAGAGTCCCTGCTTCTGCAAATGCTCACCATAAGGCAAAGCACTTTCTACCATGAATATTCATGCTGAATTTCCCATATTGGCTGTCCAGCTGCAGGGACAAACCTATTTGACAAAATGTCTTTACATAATACTCAGGTTAGTATCTTTTCTTGATTGTTAGCATATTGCTTACGCCTGAATTTGAGTAAGTGAATTTAATTTGTCTTGTTTCTTAACTTCTATTAACATGAATAATTATTCCAAAATTAGTAAAGAAAGTTCAGAGCCCTAAGAAGCGTTATCTTTTTAGATCAAAGCAAACAGCTTTTCTTGTTTTGTGGTCAGGTCTGGGGGAAAATGAAAAAGAACTCAGAGAACTTTTATTTGGAGATATTTGTGAAGTCATGACATTCTCATGTGTTTGGAATTTTAAAACTTTTTCCAAAACAAATTGCCATGACTTATGTTAAGAAATATTCTTTGTGGTCTTTGTATAAAGTGAACAATGAAATGTTGTACAAAAATATGTAGCCTTAAAAATACGTTGTCAGTGTATATTATTTAACTAACTCTCCAGTTCATTATAAAATTAGGGACTGGATAGCACACAAAGGGAAGGGATTTGAAATGCTTTATTAGAACTTCATTACTTTTTAAGTTCACTCTTGCAGTTTTCACAGAGGTAGCATGGTCAGATAGCTATTCCTTTATCCTCATAAAAACACACAAACATTAGTAGATTTGCTGTTGGCTTGCATTTAAATGTATTATTTGTACAACTGTAGCTACACAAAAACCAGACAAGATACTATAGTCCAATCCAATAAAATGTTCATATTATTTTGTTTTACGTGCTGTCGCAAAGAGAAGAAATGGGAAAAATAAATCATGAGACTAATATTGTCAAAACAACTCATGCACTTTGCCTTTCAGAGCTTCTTATGTTGATTATTCTTCCATCCAAAAACTGCTGTCTATGATTAAATATTTTTAACTATATTAGGTGAACTGAAAATGCAATTCTGCAAACACTGAACATTTCTGAACTGTGAGTACTAAATATTTTGGTAAATTTACTTACATACCAAGTGACATCTTAACAGTCCCTTTGACTTAATATGGACTTGCATGACTTTTCTAGATCGATGAATCTGCTCTCATCTTGCAATTGCTCTTCCCCTTCATTGCAAATTACAGCACTTGAATCTCATGTAATTTCCCCTCAGAGAACAGATAGTCTGTAGTTTTTCTAAGAATAATCCTGAAGAAAAACATCATTTTCTCCGCTTTTGCAGAAATATGACAGTATTCTCTTCCACTATTCGTTGTGTCTTTGGCAATGCAGGACACTTTACAAACAAATGAATTAACAGATAGGTTTCTGTTCCTAAGAATTTACAATGTTGTGAAGATATTAGACAGGTATTGCACAGGTATTACACAATCATTACTAGTATCTTTTTATTATTATTTTTTCATTTGATTTCTAACAAGAAATCAGCTACATGGATTTTGCTGGCAAATTGGAGGCTGAAAGAGCTGCTAGTAATGAAAGATTGAAAAAGGGAAGTGAGTGTTGTGAAAAACAGACCACAAAATGTAAGGATTCACTGACTCCAGCTTGATACTGCAGTTGCATCAGTGCATAGAGTTACTTGTGAGAGAACAAAATGGAACATATTCTAGTCTACAGCATATTCTAGCTGCGAACTTTACCGCTTACACTTGTAGTGCAATATAGTGATTTAAAACAAGGCAGAGGAAAAGCAGATATATTAAAGGGACATGAAAGAGAAAGTAAGAAGTTTCAGTGTTAGAAAGATGTTCAAGAGCCCCTGTATGGCCCCAACCGTGGTAATTAACTGGTTAGAGTAAAATGGAAGAACACTGGTTTTAAAAATCCATTTGCTGCAGTTCGAGCCCCAGCTCCCAGCAACTAACAAGCTTTACAGTGGCTTTGGGAATATTTCTCTTGAAAAGGCACATCACAGAGACGTGGACGCTAACGCACTGAAAGAGAATGTGAGTTGCCTGCTTGTGCTCTCACTGAGGTAGTGAAAGGAGGATTTGGCCATCATTAACCTATATTGGGATTTTCCCAGTCAGCATGCAAACTAAGAAAATAAAATTTCCTATTGAAGTCTTTTCTAACAATTTGCTTACATTTTCTCTTCTCATTTATTTAATTTGATATAGACAGTTCTTTTAGATTCTAACACATATCTTAGCCCACAGTGGCTGTCTTCATCTCCTCAAACATTTCTTTTTCTTCATCAGTGTTCTAAGTTTTAGCTTGCGTGTATTTTGATAATCTCTTCTTTCTCCACTGCTTCTCCCTTCAATCTATCTCCTTTTTTACCTTCTGGTCTGGTAAAAAAGTTTTCATACTTGCCTATGCTGAATTAATGCAAAATTCCAGGTGAAACTGTGAGATAATGTCAGAATTTTACTTATTTTTGATCTGAAATTGTTATTTTTTCTTGGCAGTGGGAGGAAAGGCGTAGTTTTATTCAAACCTTACCCTGAGCAAAACAATAGTGAATTTATGTTGGTTATGAAAGACTAAATACTGTCTTCCACGGCCTGCAAAACTTCTTTGTCAGTAGACTTTGGCAAGCTAACTAAACAAGAAATAGTAGGAGCATTTTAATTGTTCAAGACAAATTTATAACTTTAGCTACATGCGACTTGTTTTTCAGGGAAAAAATTGTAAGGAATTAGTAGTAATTCTACCTTCGAGCACTGTCTCCTGCCTGTGACTCATTTTTGCCTCTCTGCTTTCTCCAGAATCTGCTGATCACCGGTAAATTTCAGTTTATTACTATCTTTATCACCACCACACAATACAACTTTGGGCTGTCATGCACACAATGTAGAATTTGTAGAATTTTTTGAGTGCTCAGTATAAGCATAATAATTGTGCATAAAGCTTAACATTATCACTACCAAAGCAATAAGTCAGAGTGTATATATTAGACAAGCCTCAGAGGATGTTGAAAAATGCACTAAAATGTTATAATATGCACTGATTTTTCTTGGGAATAAGAAAATTTTATGTTTTCTGCTCTCGAATGCTTCCTTACACAAAGTGACACAATTAAGAAGTTTTTCTAATTAATTTGTTATCCAGTAAATGGGGCAGTGAAAACAAAACGTCATTTTATTTGAAAACTTTAGAAAGATATTAAAGTCCTCAGAGATTTGCTTTAAAGGCCTGAATTTGTTTCTTTTTTTGGGACACTTTGGCTGCAGCACCCAGATGATGTTACACACAAATGGTGTAAAAAAGGGGTTTATTTACACTCTTAATTATATAGACTACCAGTGGCCTGGATCCACTAATGATCAGGGCAAGCTTTGGAGCATTAGCCTAAAGTTACAGGAAATCAAACAAGATGAAAAACAGTGTGAGACTTGAAAGGTACTTTTCATTGTTTAGTGTGCTTATGGAAAGAAAAGCAGTACATGCCCCACAACCCTCTGACAAAAAAAAAAAAAAAAGCAGACAATGCCCCCAACCCCCCGAAAAAAAAAAAAAAAAAAAAAAAAAGAAAAGGAGGAATGGTTTTGTCGCTCCTGTTTTCTTAGAAATTGTGTAACAATGTGAAATATTTGCAGCCTTTTTTTTTCTCAGAATTACAATAAAGTAGTTAAGTACTGGTACATTTTATTGGTCTACACTGTTCCCAGGTCAAACAATCTCACTCCTTAGAAAATAGAGGGTATTTTTTTCACTTTTTCTATTTTTATTCCTAAAAGGGACGTGAAACATATTTGTTGAATGAGTCCCAAAAAGATCATTCTGTCACTATCTGCAATAATCTACATATATTCAAATGCACACACATGCACACACACATCCACAAAACATATTTCTAATTTTAGATTAAAAGTGAATAATGTTGCACACCACATGCAGGGATGTTGTTGTCACTGTAAGCTTGGCTCCTTCCAAGATTTACTGTTACTGGGTTTGCATTTGTAAATCTGCTGGCTAACATGTTTCTGTAACAGTGCAGGAAATTGGTTCCCAGAGTGTGTGTTATTTATCTGATTTCTTGTAGTAGGATGTTATCATCTTTTTTTGATCCTGCGTTCAAGGGATCTTACAAAAATGACTAATATAAGTCAAATTTTTCACAACACATATTCCATTTTCATTACAATTATTAATTAAATGGTACACAGGACTTAAAACTACTCCTTCACAAGACAATGGGAAAGCTCTTGACAGCATTCAGTGGAAGCTAGGCTAAACATATCATCTTTCTAAAAATCATAATCAAGTGTTTTAGCTGTTAATTCTCACTTACCAGTGAGGCTAATGAGTAGCTTATGTAGACTAGTACAATACTTCTATCAACAAATACATGAGATTTGGATTATAACCATGACAAAGTACAGAAAAATGGGTATTACAAATGACAAGCTAATGGGGTCAACTCACTACAGCTAAACTTGAAATTAAGATATAAACTACAGGACAGGGGATAATGTCAATCTTACTGATTGCCTTAAAAGGAGAGTAGATTGTGCCAACAGGAAAACAGAGACGCTTCATAATGTGCTGCAAAAGCCTTATTCTGTAGTGGGATTTGGATTCTGAGTCCTAGTCCCCCGGAGCACATGTATGCAGAGATCTACAATCTGGTTAAAGTCCATTTTTCATTAGAAACACTAACCTCTGACAGCATCCACAGAAACCTCCCTGAAACTTGCAAACAAAGAGGGGTCTTTCTTCCTGTTAGTTGTTTGTTTGTTTAAGTTAAACTAAATAGTTGGGAAATAGAGGAGTTGGAAATCCATCAAAACCCTCCATTATAATGCAAGGAAAATACTTGAGTGTCGCAGTTAATTTGGAAATGCTGTATGATGAATCACTGTGACAAATTATTTTTTATTGCTAATAACTCATATTCCTAGTGCAAATATGGTTCTTTCCTAGCATTTCTTATTCTACTTCAAATGTTATAAAGGTTTTTGACCCCAAGATTGCTTACCCATATGGGTGGTTTCTAGCCAACTCTGTAGGAACTTTCTGGGAATAATCGTAGTAAAAGCAAGTTGGGGAAGGAGGGGAACAGGATGACACAAATTAACTGTTGTTAATTTCATACTAGTTTTACATCAGTTTAATTGTATCTTCAGTCAACATCCGTTTGATTTCTTCTACTAATAGCAAGTTTCAAATCATGTCCTTGCGGTTTACTACCATGATGTATGGAAAATGCTCACTGGCTCTTGAGTGAGATGGATTTTGTTATTTTCACTGCAGAGACCTCAGGGCCCAATGCATCCTATTCCAAAAGATACAAAAGTAAATCTTACAAAAACACTGTAGTTATAATCATGCTGATTATTAATATCAGATATTAACACTAGGAATAATAAAAAGTGATACAAGGAAACTAAGAAATATACTTTTAGAAAATTATTTTTAAATATCAAAAGAAAAGGTAGATTAAAAATACCCCTAATGTTATTTTTTTGTTTGTTTATTTCAGCTATGCAATAACTTTTTTTGTATGCTTTTTAAAACAGTAAAAGTAGAAAGAGGGTTATTCTGACGTGAGGCTTTAATAACTGAAGAACACAATCACTATGCAAAGGCTTATAAAGCACACATAGCAATTATGTAAAATCAATTGAGGCTGTCTAAATCTTGGCTTTGAAACAAAGGTTCATAGAGGAAATGCTGAAAATTACTTGGCAGTAATTGTTGCTAACAATGCAGGTTAATAACTAGTGTTGGGTCTGATTCTGATCTAACCCTGACTAGTTTTTCACTTGCATGAACTCTATTGATTTGCATGAAATTATTCATGATGTTAACTGATAAGAGCTTTTGTCTGTGACCTGTGGCATAAAATCTACCTCCTTATTCGTAATCAATTATTTGAGGAAACTTTAAACTATTTCATTACTTATTACTTGCTCTCATTTGACCTATGTATTGAAAAAAAGTTAAAAAAAATAAATTTAGTTTAATTTTTAACAGTAAAAGTAGGAATAAATTTCTTGTTCTGACTCATGCGAAATGGACTTTATTTACTATCACACTTTTTAAGCATAAAATAGAGACAAAAATAACAATATCACAGAAAGATATGCTAAATATGAAAGTAATTCTATTCTTTCAAGACTGCCAGGACTGAAACTATATTCGATAAAATCGCACTCATTTATTAATTAAGATGTTGTTGTGATAATACTGTTCTTTTATCAGTTTTCATTTTTAAAGCCCATATATTCTTTCCAGTTTTCTCAATGCACCATTGCAAAATATAAATGTCCATTAACTTTCAGCAATAGTTAGAAAAGCAATAGACCATTATTAATGTTTTAATTAAATAATATCCTGTTGACATGAAAACTAGTTTAGCCTGAGTGAAAAACACATACTTTTGCCAGTTGCTAATTTATGAATGGACTGCTTCTGTGACCTTAATTTTGCAAATATTTGATGTCATGATTGAATAATAAGGAGGAATTAGTAGAGTAGGAAAAATTCTATTGATATAAGTAAAATACAATTCTTATGTTCTACGTTTTAGGGCAGATATGAACATAGATCTTTACGAGTCACAGTTACATTTTCTGATATGATTTATTCCAGTTTTATGAGAATTTACTTCTTCTCCTGAAATGTAGACATATTTTTGATGCATCAGACTGTAATGAGTTATTTTGGTTTGGTTTTATTCATTTGATTGCCTTCTTCACAGAAACTATCCCTCTTTTACTTTTGTCTGGGTTTTTTGATGATAAATTCAAGAAGAGAGAAAAATAATTACAAGTCATATCAATTTAAGGAAATGAAATATATTACATGTTACCAAATATTCTTGCAATTTTTAGGAAATGCTGTAATGCTGAAATAGCTAGCACTTAGTCTTCTGATTTGTGTTACAAAGAAAATTGCTTACTGTGGCCAAAATAGGTTATATAGTTAACTGTTTTTAAAAACGGTGTTAATAATTCCTGAAACACTACTCTCTCTCTCTCATTGTCCTACAACGTATCCAGTTCCTTTAATTTTTCTTTTTATTTTTTATGTTATTTTTATGATTCCATTTTAGTCATTATTTCATACGCAAATTGCCCTATGTACAAAGATAAAACATCTGTCCCCAAAATCAATACACAGTATGAAACATGCCACAGAAAATAAAACTCTCAAAGAGCAGATGCCCAGGTAGCAGAAAGAGAGATGAGTGTTGCGAAAATGTATTTAGACTGATGTACATGCTTCTAATAAAACATTTTGCTCTAAATAAACCCAGCTAGTTTTTAAATAAATATTCCTGGGCTCCCAGTCAATCTTTTAAAGAGTAAAGACTTCGGGAAAGAGGATGTGTTTGTCTTGTCCTGAGGGCCTGCTATCCACAGAAGGATATTGTTAAGCTTATTTGCACTCCAGAAGCAATATAATAGTTCATAAGTCACAGATAGGAAGCCCTCTCCCTTGGGTTGCGGGGGAGTTGTGGGGGGAAATAAAAGCCATCTCACCTGACAGTACTTATCTCCAGTAAGGTATTTGTTTCAGAGGCAGATGAGTAGACTTCCTTTATAGCCACCAACAATAATTATTCACCTATGGGATACTGTTCAGTTTACTGGGATACTGAGCTACTTTAGAGACGTCTTTTGGAGTGAGAGGATTTCTGCTCTAAAATATTTTGTTTCTCACCACTGATTATGGAGAGTTGTGACACAATTAGCTCAGACATAGGAAGCTATATTTAGCTTCTGTTGAAGTGTGCCCTTTTTCATTGGGCTAATCATGATATATCACGGTGTCCCACCCTACCAAAATATGAGAAAGTGGAAATATGGTTGCTTTTCTAAAGGTGATTTTTGAGTGGTTTTCTTGATTTGCAGAGCCACCGACTGGTCCACAGGCCAACCTTGGTACCATTGCACTCAGGCATTATGTGTTATTGCACTGCTGCTAATGCAACAGTGAGTAGGCATTGTGGACTTTCCTCTCTGAGCCCCAAGCTTCCTTTCTAGGTGCTCTGTTCTCTCTTGCTCCATTGTCATACTTTGTTGTCTGTTGTGAAAGGATTTATGGTGAAAAGATGAATTTATCCTGAAATTTGTTGTGAAGGTCTATGTTCAGCACACAATCAAGCAGAGAGTCTCTGATCTGTGTATGAAATCAGAAGCAATGATCTTTCCCCACTAGCAGGTGGGGCTCTATGTAAATGAACATAAACATCCAGTTGTTGCACAGGCTTCTGTGTAGGAGCAGAGGAAATGCTTATTTGTCCCTCCCTGCAGAAAGTGTCTTAGGACCAATGTGTCATTAACGATTCAGCAGAAAATAGGCCTCATGACAGCATCGAGTGTCAGCCCAAGCACTGATATCAAGAAGTTATTCAATATCTTTTGATACCAAGATTACAAAATCAGTAGCACTAGTTTTTCTACTCCTTGCTATGCCTCTGCCCTTGTTGCAGTGAACTGGCTCAAGTTAAACCTGGCCACTACTGGAGCAAAGGTGTTTGCATGAATCAGCCAAACAGTAGCTAGTATTATGATGTGTGTTCAGACTTGTTTGTGGAGGCATTATGCAGAAATATCTTCCAGGACATTTCTTCATACACTTTTATCGTCCATGTAGCAAAAGGGAAAGATTTTTCACTAAGTGAGTTCAAATTTCAAATAAATAGTTATGCGTCTGTCAGATGCATCACTCCATGAGTTTATACCTTACAGAAATTTTATAATGACTGAAGAACTGCTAATTGTGCTCAGAGATACTTGTATTTATACAAAAGGTACGCTTGGATTTTCAGAAATCCAGGTTATCCATTGTGCTGCAAAAGCCAAAGGAATTTGGTCAGTGGCCTTGAAAATATTGTCATTTTGACTTCAGTGCTTCACATTTAGAGTTATCAGAGCTTGTACATCCTTTGGACTCTCAGTTTAGATGGGCAAATATGGCAGAAATTTCACACCAGTTCTGCCTAATTTCTGATGTGTCTGCCTTTCCACATCACGCTAAACAGTGACCACTGTTTCTGTTCTACTGCCGTTAATGGGATGTCATAAGAAAGATTAGCAAAGTGAATAAACCATTTCAGAGTGAGAGTCCAGTGTTTTCATAAATCTCAATGATTTCCACTTTTTAAACATATTTTGATATTTTTGACACTTACATGCACTTATATCTTCCACTCTTAACTTAATGTCAGTTTCTGCCAGTACCAGCAGGGGATTTCTACGAATCATTGAATAACTCCCTTTCTTGATCGCTGTATAATTTGAGTTTGGAAGAAGTGGTTCAGCTAATCAGGATTTTCAGTAACAGTGATATTGTCTCAATAGAGATTTTTTGAGTGATTTTTTTTTTTGTTATAAGGCTTTATAAAGTGTAAACATGTACGTAAGCATGTATAAATTCATCACAGATGACACAATACAGCTACCAAACTGTGGAGTGCAGCAGCCTATTCTGTTCATATCCTATTCCAGGGAACTTTTCACAACAGTGCCTTAAATCACCATGAAAGATTATTCACCCTAAGTGCTTTAAATTATAGCAATTTTAAATTTCCAGAGGTTACTTAACATTTTTATGCCACCTTTCAGAATGCATAATTGTTACGCCGTTCAAGATGTAATTTTGATAGATCGTCAGATGCCAAAAATACGCAATTTGGAACATTCCCAGAGCTATAAATCACAAAAAAACAGAAGTAGACAACATCTACTGTCTCTTAACCTGAAATAAAATTCTTGCACTGTCCTACATTAGAGATGGTCCAAGCTAAATACATGCAGTGTTATCTGATCTACATAGCTTTGAGCATGTCTAGTACAAGATAATAGTTAGATTTCTTTAGTGATCTAACATATGTATTTTGAAGGGCAAAGTCTGCTTTCTGTAGAAACCTATGGACCAGAATTTCTTACTGCTGTGATCATAATCTCAGCACTACTCAAAGAGCAAGTCACCTGTCCCCTATTGCTGGAGAATGGAGACACCCAGGCTGTGGGAACTGGGAAGATAGTTTGGCAGTCGTTCAAGAAAGAAAAAAAAAAAAAGAAAAAAGAAAAGGTTGCTTTGAAAAAAGACAAGCTTGTGCCTACTTCTGGGGAAAAAAAACCAACAGCCTCTGGCCTTTAGGAAAGTCAAAATAGTTTCTGGGTAAGAGATAATTCCATTCTCGGAATAATCTTCTACAGAGTAAAGTAAATATTTCACTATTAAATGCTGGAAGGGGAATTTCTATAACAAATATACAGCATTCAGACTGTATTAGCCCACCATTCACCAACATAAAAATACCAAGTAGAATCATAAACCTTATGGTCAAGTCATTTCCTCTGACACAGGCATCAAGTGCCACTTGAGCTGCACAAGGACTTGAAGACACTGATATGACTTTGGCAAGGTGACATAGGATCTACAGGACTCTCCTGGACTGACATGTCAGGGCAGCTAGGAAAAGCCAGGACAGTTCAGACTGTGCTAGTATTGTGTTTAGGGAAATGAATCCAGTCACAGGTTACCTCTGGCTGATTCTTGTGACACACTGATTTCGTTAGTTGGATTGCCAGTTAGCCCAACTAAAAGCTCTGGTTTTATCTGTGTGCCGCTGGCTATTAAATCGTATCTCTGCAATGAATATTGGGCTGCAATGAATCTCAAGGATATAGGCTAAATAGTTTGCCCACTTAGACTACAAAGAACCCAATCAAACAGTAACTGCTAACAACATAGGTGATATCCCACTGTATGATCACGTCTGAGGACAAAGGTTACTACATCTGAGAAGAAAGGTTACTTCTACTCTGGAATGCCATGTTTGGTTAGTTATTAATTATTTTTTTTTTCTTTGTGAAGAAACACATGAACAAATGATTTACAGCTTCTTCCAGCATAAAACTTTCATTTAATATACTGACACAGACACATCAAACCTAAAGTTCATGCAGCCCTAAATCTTGTGTTTTAGCACCATCAGCGTCACACAGTAACACATCTCATAGCATGGTGAATCACTTGCATGGTGAACCACTACCTTTTGTTTATTCTTCTTTGATCTTGCATTGAATAAGGGAGCTCAGTAAGTTTAAATTGTGAGAAATGTTACGCATTAAAGTGTAGAAAGCAGTATCACATAGTCACATAATGTATCACGTAGTTCTCTGAGGTGTGAAGTGTCTAAGGTTCATTCCTTAGCAAGGAAAAGACAAGAAGTAACATACAAATTATTGACTAAAAGAAATGAAAAAACTAGATAGAATCTAACATTTTCCAAGAAAGTATTAACAACAAAACTATGTCATCTTCCATGTAGAATATCTGTAATATCCAAGTGTTGTAAAATCCACTATTTGAAAGAATAATATAGTCCACTAACATTGTAGTGCTTGAAGTGTACATCTTAATTTATGTGAAACGTGTAACAGTAGTGATGCAGGATGGGGGAAAAAATGTCACAGAATGAAAATAGCAGGAAGCTGTAATAACCAGGAACATGAGACATGAGGAAAAGGGTATCATTTCTACACTAGGCTAAAAGGAATCCTAGGCTGAAAGTGAATAGGCAAGTTATTGGATGGAAAACCAGAGTGAATAGGAAAGTTATTGGATGGGAGTTATTGAGATGGTCATGAACAGCTAGTCTAAGCAATAGTTAGAATTTTCTAGAAAAAGGCAGGAGGTTCAGGCACATGAGAACACAGAGAAGTTAAAGGAATTATTGACATTACTGGTAATGCCTGGAACAAGTCTCAGCAGATAAGGCCCTATGATAGGATAAGCAAATTGCCCAAGATAGCAAGTAATCTTTTTAAGACGTGAGACCTTTTTAACAATACACAAGGTTTAGAGAGAAAAGGAAGGACTTAACAGGAAGCATGGTAGTGAAGGTGATTCATGCCATCCAAGAGTGAAACAGGGAAACAGAAAGGAAAAAAGAGGGTAAAGTATGTGTTAAATGAATGACTGGTGTGGAAAACAAAGCAATGATTACCAGCATGTTTGGAAAAGTTGGAACTTTTCACCCAGGGTAGTATCTCTAAAGCCTGTCTAAGCAGACTTCAGGCTATTCTTACAGGCATGGGATGAGAATAAATGCTATCATTTTCCAGAGAAGTTATCATAATTCATTTCTAGTTCAATCTTTTTAAAAATATCAGGAAGGCAACGGTACCTAAATATGAGAATGTATTTAGAACACTCCTGCCAGGGAGAAATATTATTTGTTTTGCTTGAAACCAGACAATTCCACTGATCTCTGTCTTACAACTCCCATTAATTCTGTTTAATTTAGGCAAATCTGAGCAATTAGTAGGTGAATAAACTAGAGAAAAACTCTTTGGCATTAATGGGGAAGTGAATGGCAGGAAGATTATTAAAGTAGACTTTAGTGTCTAAACCAGAAAATTACATGTCCCTTTAAAAAAAAAAAGAAAATCACAAAAATTTGCTACATGAAGATAGCACTGAAAATATATATTCCAAGTAAAAGTGAACAGGCCCTATTTAGACATTTTCTTTTTTCATGAGACTCAAAGACATTCTTTAAGACAGGCAAACATCGTAACCCAAAATGTTAAGGTCTGAAAGTGCTGTTTACAAAACTTTCAAACATACCATTCTACATTGAGATGCCTTGTGCCAGCCAGCAAGGGCAGAAGAGCTAAGGGATGCATTCAAAAAGAAGTAACTGAGCTGGTGACCCTGGATCTCATGGCATTATAGCAATGGGAATGGGTGTCCTTCATTCACGTAACAGAGTGAATGGCTGAAACTTGTTCATGTCCCCACAGCCTTTTACATCTCAACGAGATGTAAAGAAATTTCTTGTGAGAAAAGAACTCTCTCTTATCCAGAAATTACTTGGACTTTTCTAAAGGCCAGAAATTGTTGCTCCAACCATATGTCCAAACACAAAAATCATCAATGATAATTACAGCATGCTTTTTAATTCAGAAAGTATATTACATATAACTAATGCATCGTAAGAGTGATCTCATGATAAGTCCTATATCATCCACCAGTTAAGAGCAACAAAGCCTCCATTCCCAGATGGTTTAGATGATGCCTGATACATGAATTGACTGAGCTCAGTGAGTTTTTCAAACATCTGTGTAGTCTCAATGAAAGCAATAAGATCATTTCTCTTTATGACTACTGCACAAATCCATTCTGCATACATTAGACGCTTAGCATATAAAAACAAGTGCTAATTCAGTCCCATTTTGTTCTGTGATAACATTCATCAGAAAAGGTAGGACTTAATGAAGACAGGAATTTCTTCTGCCTTATGAAATGGTTTGCCAGCACCAGAGATACGTTTGTCATTGAATAATCAGAACTGGGTATATATGCACCAACGGGTTCCACCCCGGCTAGAAAAGTCCTGTCTATTAAATAATTTGTTTTGAAAGGCACAAAGTCAGATTTTCCAAAGAGTACTGTAGTAAAAATTGTGTCCTTAAAATTGTGGTGCTATCTGGAAAAAAACAACAAGTTTTGCTTGGTTCTACCTGTAGAGTATTTTTTCTGGATTCATCAATTTTATCCTACTTTCACATTTCTTGAAAAACATGTGAGACATTTTGTATCACCATAGTCATCCCTTATCTCTGTGATCTAGAAAGCAGGTATTAATTACAGGAATTATAATGTACTCTGAACGCGTTAAAGTGTAACTTAAGGTAGCTTGCTTTTTAGTGAACATTTTCCAGCTCTGGGAAACATTCTTGCCAACTGTCCAGTGAGAAGGGCTTAATTTGTTTCTGGAGCTAACAAATCTGTCTTTTCCTTCAGAGCTGCCTTCAAGTACGTGAAGAACTTCACATAAAATCTGGGATCCTGCCTGCTGAGCCAAAGCAATTTTACAGGTAAGATGAGGAGGCCTTAAACTGTGTTCCCCAATAAGAAATTCATACTGCCTGGCTAAGCAGATTGTTTCAGCAGCATTTGCTTCATTGAGGTCTCAGCTCCGTGAAAAGGCTGTTGCTTTTGGTCTTAAAAGTAAGTAGTGTCATTTTCTCTTTGCAATGAATTCTTTCATCCAATCATATTCCTGTATGCAAATATACCGTAGCTGGTACAGATAAAAAAGCACAAATAAAGCTAACAGCTCAGTCAGGACAAAAATCACTGCACTACCCTTATACCTCATTTCACCTGTGTTTCAGGAACGTCCTCAAGCTCCTCAACTGAAAATATGAAGAAGCAAGGTTCAGACAGCAATCCTGCTCCAGTTTTGCCAGCGCTGCCAGAACCGCTCAAAGATCTGAAATTTAAGTACACCAAGGTTAGTAGTGTTCGGGTTTCTTAATTTTTCTTATGCATTCAGCTTAAATAGTAGGATGTGCTCATTTTAATCTTATAGGAACCATGGAAGCAACTGTAAATCAGTGCTTAAAATGTTTATTCTGACCTGCTTCTAATATTATACATATTAGCAATTAATCTTCAATGATCCTTTTAACCTAAGTATTTCAGGAAGTGTGCAACTGTGATAGAATCATTTCATATTTCACTTGGGGTGGGTGTTATTTTTCTCCTGAAACAAACTTTTTGCCATGATAAGTTTCTCCGAAAGTATAAATAGTGCAAAGGAGGGAAAGTTTCTATTATTATTTTATTTTTCAGAACAGCAAGAACAAATTAAAATATTAGTGTATTGCATCATATTACAATCAGATTTAAATAATTATACCAAATAAGCTTATGTGGAAATTAATGTGTGAAAATGAAACTAAAACAAAATTCATTCCACTCACATATTTTTCTTAGCAATAATGAATCCCTTTTTCAGCTTAAATAAGTAACTATCAATAAAACAGAAAAAGTCTGCCATCACTAATTAGTAAATATTACCATAAACTTTTTGTAATAGCAAATTCTTTCCATATGTAGTTGGAAATACACAGATAAAGGAGGTCTGAATCCAGACTTGCATTCTCAGCTTAAAAAGACCCTTTGCCTGTTTTATGTCATAGTATGCAGATATCTGCAAGAACTTAGAACAAACTGTTGGCAGAAAATACTGAAATTCTGCCCTCTGAAACATTCAGGTAGAACAATTGATCAGAAAGGACCTTTTCTCTTTGGAGACTCCTTGGTCACTGTTCATTTTTTTTCTCATTACCATTGCAATTGAAATGACTTTTATTTACCAAAACCACTGTTTATTTTCTTTTCCAAAAGCAAGGTGTTCAGTGATGATCTAGATTAGTCCTTTTGAATTCCATTCTATCCTATTTTTTTCATGGAAAAAACCTAACCAGATTTCAATGCATATCTTTCTTGAATAAATCACACAGGACCTTACTTTGTAAATATTTAACTGGCTATGAAAGATATGTAGTTCTGCCATGTGATAGCTCTCTACTGCTCTTCCTGTCTCAAAAAAAAAAAAAAAAAGCTCAATTCAGAGGAGATACCTTAGTACCTACATCACAGTGATGTTTCAGAAACTACAGTTTCATTTGTTCGATTTTTTTTATTTTTCCAAAGGAAAACAACAAATACAGCAAAACGGCAGCTCAGAAATCTGCTGTAACTAAATATGCAAGACATAAATTCCTGTAAACACTTCTACCCTTCTAATATATTTAGTTAGCAAAAACCTATTCCATGAATACCAAAAGCAACCATAAGACAGCCAGCATGGCTGAAATGTCAATAGTACGCAACTAGGGAGAGTGTCACATAGCAAATGCATGTTTCTTTTGCCTTGACAATAGATACCACTTCCGTAAAACTTCATATAATGTGTAACTGTGCAGAAATGCAACACACTTGTTTGCAAAAGTGAGTACCCACAAGTGAGCAAATCCAACATACCTTTACAGAGGACTGGTTTTTGTACTGCTGTCCTCCTCTCTTGAAATATCACACAGGATTGTCTGGAAGCCACAACAGTGTACTGAAGGACAGGGAGACGGGATAATAGAAATGTCATCCCATACTCAGCAGTCATCCCACGGTTTAATAAAGCCTTTCCACTCTTGTGTTCTTACCCATCCTGTTCCCCTCCTGTCCCATACAAGTGAGAAAGCGGGGTGTGGGATTGTTTTGACTAGTAACATTGGAGGGATCAAGATGAGGGAAGCATTAATTACTGCTGAGGTATTTACCTTTCTGTCTGAAGCACCTTGGACATCGTCAGATCCCTCAGCTCTGGAAACTCATTTTTCTCTTTTTCTACCATGGCACAATATCAACAAGCGTCACACAAGGATCTGAAGAAATGTCTGCAGGAGATGTTCCAAGGACTTTTCCTTTTTACTTAACAGTCTATTTTATTTTCTATGAGAGGGATCATTTGGGGTCTTTAACAGAGATCATTTAACTAAGTATTTCCATATGTCTGTGGATCTATATGTTGGTATAGCTACATTTCAGATTATGCCTTTCACATATAGCAAAAAACTAAGCACTCTTCAGGGAATTTTAAATTAAAGAACTCATTTGAATGCATTTTAAACAGCTAAATTGGCTTGGATGTTGAACCACAAAGTGATCTTGGGCTGGATTCATATCTGAATCTCCTTTAAAGATATTCCGATGAACCGAATGAGTGTTGGTAACTGGCTAAAAATGTACTAGTAAATCTTTCACTTAGTCAACACTGAGGAATTAGACTATGATTGTCTGACAAATTATTTCTGTCATGATGCTTTCATATACACTAATCCCTGTAGCATTCCTTTAATCAGAGAAACTCAGATTAGTTAATTATTAGGTTGTCAAATTACATAAGGGAGAGAAAACGGCAGCACATTCTCTCACTAAACTGCATGTGGAATATTAGAAAGTGTGCTAGGGTAAGCCACTGTGAGTGAAGAAAAACTGTAGCTGAGTATCATATATGTTCCAATCACTTGATTCACAAACAAAAATGAGGGGTGAAACCACAAAAATTTAATTAGAATATCTGGGAAAAGGTTATCAGCTATAAAGCTACTACAGAAACATGCTCTTTTTATGATCAGCTGACTTCGTAGATACAAAGCCACTAACTGACAAATCAAAAAGTTCAAATAAATAAGAATTATCTGATTATTATTATCTGATTATTAGTTCATTGCAGCAGTAAAATACAATTCCTGCATCAATAATGACATACAATTCCAAGGGGAAAAAAAAGTTACGAGAAATTTTAGCCAAATATCAACTTCTTGTATGGAAAAACCTGTGGGGAAAAAAAAAATAGATTTCATGGCAAGTATTCTATACTGATATATTGCTCAAAGCTTCAACTTCAACTTTTAGTAGTTCCTCTAAATAATTTCATGTATTTTAACTGTATTGTTTAAAAAATACAGTGAGACTCCATGACATATTTGGGACTAGTAAATCAGAACTTACAGCATTTGAAATGAACCCCCTCTTGGGCCACAAATCTCTTTCAGGTTTAGATGTAACTGTAAGATTTACTTCCACCATCAAACTCAAGAATATCTGAATGACTCTCATAATCCATACGAGCAGGTGTGAATAGGGGCCTACAATTGTTCATCACTGTGCATCACCACCCCTAAATGACGCAAAATTGCCTCCAGCATGCGGTAGCCCAGCCATGGACCTGGTGCCTTTTCACTGTTCCTGGCCTCTAAAAAAACGCTGGTGGTGTCATTCCCCGGTTTGCTGTCTGCACTGGAAAGCTTGTGTGCAGTCAGCTGAGCAGCTGCTGAAATTTGGTGATAGCTTTCAGTGCTGTGAAACAAGCAGCTGGGCTCATTTGAAGAGCATTGTCGCAAAAAATTTCATCATAGCAAGAGTTGGAGGCTATCTGGGGGCAGATTTATGGTGGGAAGAGGCTACACTTTTTCTTGTACTGTAAGTTTGGAAGAGTTTCTGGTATCTAAAGAGACAATAGTTTAGACATTTCATTCCACATTTATAAAGCTACCCTCAATAGCTAAGTTTGGGGAAGACCACATTTTAGATATTTCTATTACTTTTCTTGGCTATATCTCTGTGTATGGATTATAGTTTATAACAATAATAGTGAATTACATTAAAATTCTTCCCTGACTAAGTTTCTAAACAGATGTTGAATACGAGATCATGTATAGGAACATTGCAAAATCAGAAATTAAGTGTTTTTTTCTCTGAACTGCACTTTTAAGTCACTTCGACAGAAGCACTGAGGCCTGAAACCCTGTACAGACTTTGCCTCTTTTGTACCCGCAAAAAGGGGGTACTTATTCTAAAGAAGATGCAGCAGGAAGTTATGTTTCAAAAGGTGATGGTATCATATATAGACACCCTAAAATCTATTTCAGAGGAGCTATGGTGTGGTCCTTCTGAGACAAAGCTGTCTGGATTCAAATACTTTCTTTCCTCATGCAGCACAGATACAAATTTGGCCCTTCCTACCTAGCAGATACTTTATAAAATGAATGCACAATTGTTTCAAAATACTCGAGGACCGAATGGAAAAAAAACCCTGGGATAACAAAGAAAGGCAAACAGCAGGTCTTGTCTCCCTCTTCTCTGTTCAGGTGATTTGAGTGACCAAATCAACTGTCTAAACGATGACAGAAGTACTGTACTCTTGCAGGTAACTTCAACCCCAAATGATGAATGATATCAGGTTATCTGAACTGAAATTAATCATTTTAGAGAATCAAGATTTTATTGCACTCTGACACTGGGAAATAAAGACAGTCAGAGAGTTTTTGACTGCAATAGCCTCTTACCTGGGCTGTATTTTAAATACTAAGCTTTAGCAGTGTGCAGTCTCATCTACAAGAAATCTGTATACCTAGGTCTAGTGCAAAGTCTGAAAGCCATTAATTCTTTAGGTTGTTGAAATAAAAACCATATTCTTTCCTAAAAATACCAGTGAAGTAACTGTTACAAAATGCCTGCAACAACATTTCTAAATCCTTGCAAAATAAATTTGCAGCCCTAAGTCTCATGGACCATAGTCAGTCACCACAGTCAACCCTCTGCACAGCACATGACACAGAAGCGTAGGTCTTTTGTTTTAATGTCTGTATGTCTGACAAACCAGCACAAAGGAAAAAAAACATCTTGGCTGCATTGGAGTGCTGCCTGACAGGCAAACCACTGCAGCCCATTGCAAGATGATTCCAAATGCTTCTTTTCAGCGGGAAAGGCTGCTGTTGTCTGGTACTTCAATGCTACCCGGACACAGAGATCCACACCCTGTTTGTTTGCAGCATATGCTCCACAGCAGTGAATGAGCATGGCTGCATGCACATTTACGAGTGCAGCTGCCCGCAATGTAGATAACGCTACTTACATGGTCAATTTTGAGTTTTTCCTTCTTTTTCCTGTCTTTTTATACCTGCACATGCAAGACTGCTATCTAGCATACAGAAGACATCTGGATAGTTTGATTTATATAGCCCTGATACAGTGTTGTGTATATATTTAATATAATGAGGTTATGCTTTAAATGGGAATGGTATTAGAAACATTAATAAGAATGATATTCTAAACTAATATTATGGGTGATACTGGTTGGTGCAATAAATGTAGTATTTAAACAAATACTTTAAAAACTTCCAAAAATGGTATGTTTTGCTATTATTCCTTTCAGAGACAGATATGAATTTGGCATACTGTAACATCATAGCAGTGTTATCTTAATATTTACCTTTTACTTTGTCTCTTTTCTTGGCAATGTAGCTAGTTACTAAAGATGGCTTTTTTCATATTAACCATTTAACTGCCATCTTTCTTATTCATAACAGCCAGAATTTTGTGTGGATATTCCCGTAATCAAATTGATCACATATCTGAAATTTCCAGGGACCTTCATATTTATTTCCCTGACAGCTTTTGTTATACCAGAAGTTTGCTGGTCATTCCTGATGGTCACAGACCGCAATGACGCCCTCTATATAACCATTCCCCCTTATAAACAAGCTGAAATATTCAAGAATATATTAATAGCAAATTGTTATCATATCCATTTATAGATCATATTTTTATTGAACTTGATAGTTATTACCAAACTATTCATCAATTTTTAACAGTCACCCAGACAGTCAGTGTAAGCAATTTCAATAATATGCAAAAAGCTCTTCCCTGAAAGCTGTCATGTTTTTAAACATATGTGGTTGTAGGCTTTAAATCCCTGGTCTGTATGACAAAAAGCATTTATCCTGCAGTTTTGGTGTCTTGACTTTGTACTGCAAGCAAAGCAATCATTGGCTTTGATTTACCTGCCCCAAAGTATTTTCTTGTTTTCTATTTAAATGTTCCTGCTTCTCTGAGCAGTAACAGAGTAGCTCCTTTATCCTAATGGAGAGGAAACGGGAATCACATCTTTTCTGCTAGTTGGTCTCGTAGCTAAGCTCCAGTGACTAAAGATGGGGCAAGATGCCATGACCCTAAAGACAGTCGCAGTTTGAGCAAAAAATACCTGTTACAGTCAGTCAGAGCCTGCCATTGTCTCAATGACGAGCATGATCAGTATCTCACACGTGCCAGCAATGCAACAACAGTGGGAGAGAGCAATAAGGGAGGGCACCAAGCCATCAGCTGCAAAAAGGTGAACTCATGCACTGGGAGGGTGGCTTAGGGTGGGGATCTCGCTCCCGCACTGACTCAAACCCAAGATTGCAGAGATTGCAGATTGAATCTCGAACCCAGATGGTTAGACAGAGGATGGCAGGTACTGTTAAGATTGGACTATATACAATATCATGTCCACTTTAAAGAACAACCTACACAACTCTTGGTAGCAACATAGCCTCCTCTTTGCAACATCTGTGCCATGTATCAGATCGTTCCAATGAGATTTTCCTTTCTGTTTCGAAGGCTAACCTGCAGAGCCAGAAATAAAAAGTTAACTCATTTTGACAATTTCACCAGCAGTGGCTCAGAGGTGGCACGCTCTAGGGTAGCACAGATCTTGTGGGTAAGGCCCACATTCTATTTTGCATTTGTGAACAGAGATAAGTACCTTCACTCTGCTTGTCCTCTAAATTTCCACAGTTGTGTAATATCATATAATTTCTCAGTAATTACAACTGAAGTACAGCATATTTTTAGTAGATTGTTTTATTCTTAGTCACTTAGCTATTGCTGAATCAATTCATTTTATATCATCTTTAGTATGACAGAAGAGAAAATTCAGAAATATATTTATTTTAATAATGGTATAAAGTACATCTTTTAAAAGACAACATGTACCTTTTTAGAAGAGTACGCATGGTGACGTATTTTCCCTACAGAATTGAAAAATTATTTTTCAGGAACAATTGCAGTGGTTTATTTCCTGGTTTGTTTGTTTGTTTGTTTGTTTTAATGGAAAAGCAGACTTATTCCTACAGATTTCATCAACAGTCTTATTAATATTCCGTAACCACAAACCTAGAGAGATGCAGGACCTCTCACTCCCAAAACCCTCTTTGGACATAGTTTTAAGGGATATATATAATGCAACTGAAATGGGACATCAGAGCCTGAAAGAGAAGGAAAGTGTCATACTAAACAGACAACAAAATTAATAGTAAAAGAAAAGCAGACATGGTGGGAATTTTGTGTTGTCTTTGGAGAAAGTATTCTTGTATGACACTGATGTCTAGATTTTATAAGGATTTCAAACATTTAATTATTCCTTCAGCTGTAACAGTACCTTTGCCAATTACTTATTCCCATACAAAAGGGCCTAGGTTTGAATTTCTGGGGTTATTATACCACAAAATGTTACGGATCATAAAAGTTCAATGTGGGCAACAACAATGCCCACCTTGCTTTGTTTAGGTCTTGTTCTGAGTGTGCCAGCAATGTTGCAACCAAGAATTGATGGTATTTGTTACAGCCACTCAAAGTAAATTCAGCACACAATGTGCTTCCAGCCAGTATAAAAGTTTAATCTTTGAGTAAGGACACTGTTCCTAATATTTATTAAATGAACTTTGGATATCAATTTCATTGCTGCTGGGTAAGCTGTTACGATTAACTTTGGTGTAGGCCAGCTGCTGTGCAATTGCTGTTCTTTTGTGCTTCTTAATAACTAGCTATATGTTGAAAGGCTTGAAACAGAAAAATATTAAATAAAAAGATAAAATCTTCTAGAAAAAGTAAGGAAAGCACTATTTTAGCTTATTTTCTTGGTTTTACTGTTAGATTTTTTTCCAGTCCTTGTCAGGTAAAAGTCAGGAGAAAACAGGTAAACCAGCAATGCACGCTGGCCTGGTTTCCCTGGTACATGGATGTTCCACACGAAGGCAACAGATTAGTAAAAGGGGTTAGATGATGTCTGGGAGGATGGAAAATCAAGAGTGGTGGCACTGGGGGAATTCAGAGTAGAGACATAACAGAGATCCTGAGAGTTGCAATGAAGTATGAAAAACTATCAAAATTGCCCAATTCATATTAATTTGCTGTAATATCCCTTGCAGTTCAAATAATAATAGTCAGACAGCGGCAGTAAAGTCAGAAAAAACAGGAATATATTTGCATTTTATGTCTAAAGGCTGAAAGGGAGGCAGGAAAGTGTCACCCATGTCAGTGTGACAAAAGATTTGATAGCTGTGACCATTATTGGTAGAAGTTATTGCACAAATAATAAATAGCATCAAATGGCTAGGATGACCTTAAACAGAAGATAGTCATACTGATTATAAAACAACGATAACTAAAATGGCTACCCAAGGATCATCTTGTCAAAGCCTGAAGTCATACGAGGCAAGTAGATTCACCCTTCAAAAGCAGGAATTGCAGTGTGTGCTGAAGACCAAACCCAGAGAGGTTTGAATTCCTGGTGTTTTGCGGAGAAACTTTCAGACAGAGAGGGGAGAGAAAAGAGTCCTCCCATATACTTGACCATCAACTTTAATCCTGCCGAGCTGTGAATGCGTATATACTGTCAGCACCCACATTTGCTGTATGTTTGTATGACTATATTCACACACTGAGTGCAGAATTATGGTAATATGGCACAACCCCACTTCTGGCACCCATACTATAGCCCCTGGGAAATAACAGCATTGTGATGTGACAATGTTCAGATTGAGATCCTGCAAATAGTCTTTCCAAAGAAGGAGTAGGAACTAGCTTTGAAAACTATGATCAGAAGTGCTACTGCTTCCCATATATTTTCATCTAGGACCTATTGGGTTGTATAGGGTTATATATGTGGCTGAGGACCACTGTCATCTTCTGCCCATAAACCACCCATAAAATTCCCCTCATTGTCAGCTCTTGGACATCTTAATTTGGCCAATGTAAACATTTTGGCATGTGCTAGTTCATTCTGGAAGGCTAGTCCCCCTTTCCCTGTAAGATCAGGACAGGCAGAAAAACAGCAGATAAAGGGTGTTTGTGATTTCATCAATAAAGTAATTCAACTTGTTTTCAAGGCAACAAATGTATAACAGAGAGGGTTCTTCTCCCAGTTTGTGCTGCTAAGTGTGTTTTAAGACAGTGTCTCCATGAAATGCACCAACTACCGACATCAAGGACAGTCTAGGCTTTCCCTGAGCTTGCTAACATCATACTTCTGGTGAATGCATCAGCCATTTCGTCTTATCTTTATTTAATGGAGTAAATTCTGGTGGGGTTTTTTTTCTGCAAAAGATTACATGCATTGTTTCTGCTGTTAAATCTTGATTAGGATCACATTCAATGAAGCACCAATCAACAAACCCAAAGGATTTTGGTGAAAAATAAAAGAACCTCTCCCTAATCTCTAATTATTTTTCTCCTGTAACATGAAAATACAGAAGTATACTTGCTTGCTTTTTACTCAGCTTAAGAGGTTCTTTCTTTGTTTCATTCAATTGACTGTGGTGGGGGTTTATAGTCTTGACTTTAACTTGAGAAAAATATACTATTAATTCTTTTTTGTTGGGATTTTCTTTTTTGGCAGGAGTGATGAGAAATCAAAGCAGAGCTAAATAAAATAGTGTTCTCCAAGATACTACATGTACTATATATACTAAACACAAGGATTGGGTTTACTTATGTTGGGGCCTGTAACAGAAAGGCCCTCCATCGTTACCAACCCTGTAAGCATATTAAACCCAGGTAGTTTTAGGTAGGTCAGTTTGGGCTCTACCTCCCTTGTACTTCACAGACTTCAGCTTAAGAGAGGAAGGGCCCCTTTGTAACAGTATCTTTTTATGATACGAAATGAAGTGAAAACATGGTGGAAAGAGAGAGTTCTCCTCTTCAAAGGAAGTTCATTTTAAAAAGCTGTTCCTGGTTAAGTGCTTATGCGATTACCCATCTCTTCAGATTACTGGAAGAGCTATTCCATTTTTAATTCAGGTACCTATCAATCAGGCAGCTCTCAGCTATGAAAGATAGATTTATTCATTCAAACAGATAACAGACAACACCTATATGTATGTTACTGATACTGTTGCACTATTTCTTCTCCTGCAGATATTTATAAACAATGAGTGGCACGATGCGGTCAGTGGTAAAAAATTTGAAGTCTTTAACCCTGCAAATGAAGAGAAAATCTGTGAGGTTGAAGAAGGCGACAAGGTAGGGATTTCTTTCTTGCTCTTAACCCTAGCTTTAAATTTAATTATGCATCTTAAAAGCAGGAAGGCAATCATCCTTCACTGCCGATGTAAAACATCTCCTCAGGGATGTATGTACATCATGTCCTATATCTTCTGCTGCAAACGTAATTCTTAGCTTTTTTACGAAGCCTTGATATTGTTTGTAAACAGATACTGAAAAACTGCTTTACACTTAGGACTTTGTTCATATGAGGGACGTTCTGAAAATTCTGAAAACTTTTTTCTAATTTTTTTGTTAATATTCTCAATTCATTTTGTTATCTTTGATCAATGACTTCTAATAATTTAATTGTTTGGGGGGGGGAGTTTGTTATTTTTTCCTAGATATTCCTTACACAGTGATGTAATCTGTTAATTACACAGAGATATAAGGCTTTTCATTACAGATAACATGAAGTGGACAAATACAAATATTTTCCCGCACAGACTCTGTGTGGGAATCATTACCGTCAACATTTTTAGCTATGAATATGTCTTCTCATTACTGCCCCCTTCAAAAATTCAGTTTTGTGAAAAACATATTGAAACATAGTCCTAAAAAAGACTCTGAAGCTGAAGGTAACCTATCAAATATAGACACAAATTCCACAAAAACTGGTTCCCTTACAGCTTGTTGAATTGATGAATTTGAGCAAAGGACTAAAAAGATAGTTTGCACCTGTAAACAAACACTTATTTTTTATATTTATGAGGTTTCTTAGTGGAAAATTAGATACATGCCACATACTCAAAAAATACAATGAAAACCTAAGCCCTCAAATAAGCAGCTCTGCATTTTTTTATATTATAAATTTTTCTGCTGACAAAGGATTTTCCTAGTACTACCATATAATTTAAATGTAAGTTATCAAGTAAGGGTTTTTTTTTACTTTTTTACTTCTGTTTTTTAAATAGAACAGACAATGTTGCTTCAATAGTTTTAAAACCAATGACCAAAGAATTTTTTTTTATAAACACTGAGAAAGCAAGTATGAAAAATGAATGTTCTATTTCCAATTCACAGGTATACAAAAAGTGATGACTGTGACTAAAAACAAAATTGGGTTTATAATTACTGTTTTGATTCTTGCACATATTTATTTCATTTCTGACACTTCCCCCTTCAAAGTCAAGTTTTGGCATCCAAAAGTGAGAAAATTTTCTCACGTTTCTCAAAAAATGAAATCTGCTCTTCATTTTAGTAAAGAAATATGGATATTTAGAATGATTTGTGTAAGAAGTGTTTTAAACTTAGCAGCAGAATGTCCATTAAACACCTTTTTTATCCATGTCAACTACTATAAAACTTGTAAGCCATTTATCTGTGCTATAAGTTCGCCAAAAATTTACTGTCAATATGATAAGCACAATCTTTTTCAGAATATTTTAATTTCCTGTACAAAGACTCACTCTGAAATGAAATGCTCTTTTCAGAAATATACAGAAACCCAGTTCATTTAACATCCTGTGCTCACTGAATCATAGTTATTCTGTTCTGTTCTGTAATTTCATCATGAATCTCCCGGTAAACTTTGGCTCAAATGCTATCTGTCTAGCACATGAGCAATAGTGACTACACATTATTAAGAAGGTCGTAGTGAAGACACATTCAAAACTTTTTATTAGACAAAGATGGCTGAGAAAGTCTCCATTAATCTGGCTTTTGATAATTTCATATATCTAATCCTAAATTCTTCAAACGCCTTGTTCTTGATTTTCTTTAGTCCCAGTTACTTGTATATAGTGCTCAGAGTCACTGAGATTATTTCAAGCTTTTTTCATCCTCAGGCAAAGCATTTCGTAAACATACTGTTAACATCTGAATTGTATCCCACTGGAACCATACATGCTTTTGATGTAAAATGCTACTTCTACCTCTTCTCTATTCAGTGTTTAAAAACCAAATTACATTGCAATTCAGGCTGGCCTGATATTTGATCATCCTCAAATTAAATTACTCATGACCTGTAACTGTTCACTCACCATTCAGAATTTTTTGTAGTTTTCATTCCTTACAAGCAATCTAACAACTCGTTAAATAAAGAGATAATACTGTTCGACACACAGGTTTGCTTTCTCTTCAATAATTTTGCAAACTAATCTCTAACGACAACTGCTATTAACTAAATTGCCAAGTGAAATGTACAAATCTAGTAAATTACATAGTCATTGTGAACCTAATATTCTAGAGCCTAGTCTTTAGATAATGAGCCAAGAGATTTTAGGAATTTAATTTGTGTGTACAATAGGGTTGACAAAGGGCTGTACACTGCCTTGCAGTGGTATTTTAAAAAAACAAGTGGAGATTACAAAGCACAGACACATATGTGGGTGGGAACTGTTTTCCTTTCAGTTTGATGGCTCTTTCAAGCTACATTTGCTAATCCTAAAGGCCCCTAGTAATAATAAAACAGGTCAATAAATGGTCAGTGGGATGTAAAGTAAATGTACTTCTGCAAAAGTCTAAACTAGCTCTGGAAGGAGCTATCAGTCTTTACATTCATGGTGTAGATTTATGTACCCAAATTAAATTTCTTACAGCTAAAGAATATCTTTTTTTTTTGTTCTTAATTTGCATTCACAGCCCTGTATTGGCTTTATATAATTTTGCTTGGTTTTAATTATTTCTGCACTTGTAGTTGAAAAAACACATGGCACTGTATTTAGTTTTAATTTACATCATTCACATAAGTATGACTTATGGTTTTCCCTTGTTCTTTTCCAGCAAAGGTCAAGGCGTATACCCTAAGTCATATTGCAAAGCTGTAGCATATTTATGATAGGAAGAGATAAGAAAAATATAGAATTAATTAAATATTTATTGAATACAGTTTTCTGGGTCACAGATAAGTGGTGAGGCATTTGATGAAATTCTGACAGATTCTGAAGAAAAATAATTATTTTTAATCTGGTAGATTTCACCTACCCGAGATAGGTGACTGGTCAGTATTACCTTATAGTAATGACTGTGCTATTTGTAGAGATCCTTCCTATCTTTTTCCCAAATGTCCTGGAAATAACTTTGGGAAGTTCTGTGGGCCTCCTGCCTAGCACATCTGTGCTGGATTTTCCAAGCCACTTATCCACCCCATTCCTGGCTTTTAAAAATTCATTGTTGGCTACCAACATCAGTTAAAGATTCAAGATCTGGTTCAAATTTAGAACAATTGACTTCAGTGTTGACTTAGATAACTTTGCTGTCTTAGTTAACCTTGATAGCGATTTCCCCAGAGGTTATTCTAGCAACCAGCAATACAAAAAAAAAAAAAGTTTGAAAGAAATCCTTTAAACAATGCATGCAAATTGGTTAGGGAAATGTGCCATGTAAAGAACCCTTTTCTTTTTCCCTTGAAATTTGTTTTTAATTTCTAACAAATACTACAATAAACCTCCATTTTTTGTCATTGTTTTCCTGGGAAAACTTTTATAAGAATTGTGAAATACAGAAGAATTCCAAGTACCAAAAGCCATTTCTCAAGAGATTTTTAATTGGGTTTTTTATATCCTGGAACACCCTCATATAAGTCATTGTAGATTTTCCTGCTACAGCAAAAACCAAATGATAAATAATAAATTATGCTATAAAAAACATTAATGGACTGACAAACTAGCTTGCTTAATGCACAGACAATGCTTAGAGTTCAGAAAATTTAGGCTGAGCATTTCAAACCTGGTCAATTAGTCAATTGGTAAAATTATTTTAAATACAAATGTTCCTTAAAATTTTCAAAACCAAATGCATTGATTTGTCTTTCTCAATAATCAATCCATATTCTTTTTACGAAACATTCTAAGGAATAGATTTTTCTAACCTGGTCTTCATCACACCACCAGATACTTTTAGATAAAGTTGAGTGCTTAAATATTTAACTTACAGATTTCTGCAACTCTTTGTATATAAAAGAGATTAAATTGCATCAGCAGTATAATCGGTGGGTATCCCCAACTAAAGACATAAGGAGGCAGAGGGTTTGAAAATCTAAATTTTAAAAATGGACTTCCTTGATATGTTTTTATTTTATAAGCTTTGAGAACCCATCTGTTTCTTATACAACTTCACATTGCTAAAATGATAGCAGAAGTGTTTGAAAGAAAATAACCCATGTATCTAACACTACTGTACTAATTCTGATTAGATTGGGGCTCGTGCCTCTTATTTTTCTTGCAAAACACCTTGCACATTTAACAACCAAGAAGGCTGATGACAGAATCAATTATTGATCATAAAAGTTTCTCTGTTTTCCCCACAGGCAGATGTTGACAAGGCTGTTAAAGCAGCTAGGAAAGCTTTTGAGCTTGGGTCACCCTGGCGTACAATGGATGCTTCAGAGCGAGGAAGGCTCTTGAATAAACTAGCTGACTTAGTTGAAAGAGATCGGCTGATTTTAGCTGTGAGTATGATATGTGAACAAAATGTCTATGTCCTGATTTTTAGCTATGTCCTGATTTTTAAAGAAAGATATAAACAAGCAAGCGTAACATACTAAATCCTTGGAAATTGCAAATGGACCTCATTAAACTATCTTGCACTCTGGTCTACTAACACCTCATGTCCACAAAGTATTTAAGTATTTGATTAGCTTTAAGATGATACTTAGGCCACCTACACTGGATGCAATATCAATTGTTGATTCTTAAGGACATACTGATATTGACCACATGCTTAACACTTGTCTAAACCTAAGGGCTGAATCAAGGCCTAAACTCAAAGCCTGGCTCAGTGCTTACAGATGATACAAGTCAGAGCTGGGAGAAATTTTGAATTTCATGGCTATATGTTTTGTTGTCACTGGTTCTTTGTTAACTTCAGCTTGCAAATGGCAATAAGTGAAAAACCTTAACCAGAACCAAAAGCAGCTATGAATTATTTATCAGTAGGAAGAACCTGCGGGGTGGGGAATGATGTCTGTCTTTACCATCTACAGTCTGTTGGCCATTTTACCACTCTTAACAGCAGACACGTAAGCTACAGCACCACCACCTACCAATTGTGCACTAAGACAACACAGAACATTTAAAATAGAAACGCACGACCAATTTGATAAAGGATAATATCCCTCACTCTCGTTTCAATCTCCACATATAATGCTACCATTAAGACGATTGCTTTGCTGTTTCAACACCTTCTGGAATTAACATTTAGGCAGGACAGCTGTTTGCAACTGTTCATCCTGAAGATGAACCCTGCTTTTCTGCCAACAGTGTCAAAAATTTAAGAGAGCAGGAGACGAGTATCCAACATTCAGGATCATCAGTGAGATTGGTCTAGTCACAATTTGAAGAATTTAGCCATTAGCTACAACTACACCATTGATAAGCTTATAAAACTTAAACCTTCAAAATATGTAAAACCTGCAAAGAATCTGTTGCCCACTCTATTGTACTTCTGGCTGTAGTATAAGAAGACACTTGCATGCATCCCAAACAGGTTTGTAAAAGAAAAAATGAAAATTTAAAGGAACTGAGGTTATTTCCTTGAGCTCCAAGGTCTGCAACTGTCAAATTTATACTTTTCTTCAACCAAGTTATTTCTCTAAATGAATCTTGTAACCTTGATAGGACTGATGGTCACCCAGTTTCTCAGAAGAAAACTTGGGTGGCTAGAACTTGTGTCCTTAACAACACAAGATTTATTGGAATTGAGAGAGACAAAATTTTAAGGGAATTACATTTTTATTAGGAAAAGTATGTCCTCTAGTCATTTAAATACTGGATAAGCTGGCACTTACTTCTTTATTGTACAGCCTAAGGCATTACACACGCAAAGAGGATGGAGAAATAATCTTTTTCTACAGGAAACCTGAAGCATTAAGTTAGTTTTGGTTCCCACTTACCATTTTCATAATATGAAAGTATTGCTTTTCTCTGGGACCCCTCCCAAGTTTCTATTTTACTGAGTGTTTTTATTTTCTACACCTTACTTACATTATTGACTACTTTTAGATAAAATGTGTTTCAATGAAGTGCTTTCCAGACTTTGTCAAAATGGAGAGAGATTTTCTCCAGTCACAGCTTATCCTAACTGCAGAACAAGTACTATAGAATAGCAAATAGCCTTGTAAACACTAGAGGTCCAAATAGACCCCCAAAGCTCATTGTAAATGCATTTTTCTGTGTTTGTGCATCTGGCCAGGATCAAAATTTTTCCATTTCAGTGTTTCATATAGTGTTAAGATGCCCCTCCTGAAGCGCCAGAGGCTCAATAGCCATACAGGTAGGCTACTGGAAGAATAAGTCAAAGCAGCATACTGAAAGAGCCACTGACAATTTTGTTTCTTATGTTTCAGCCTGTTGTGGTATTCAAAGCCATAGGGTTCGCAAGTTTGAGGCCAGGAAATGTTTTCTCCCATGTCCACACAGAACAGCACAGTGCTGGGTATATTGCCTGGAATGACAGAGGCGTATCAAATTTAATTGGTTCCTTGTTGCTGAAAGCCATCAAACATTGCTGGCTTCTCCATTTGTTCTGTTCTCTTCCCAAGTGTGATATCTGCAATGTGTCCAGTTAACTAAAACTGCAAACTCCACAGGGGAGTTGTTGGTGATAACATTGTGCTTGCAGGATCAGTCTGTGGACTCCTCCTGAAATGCTGAAGAACCTTGGACATACGAAATAATAAATTTAGAAAAGAAAATAGTATTTCTAAGATCTGACTAGATCTTGAAACTGTAGTTAGGGGTTTTCCTACTAAACATTCTAACAGGATTGTTCCCAGTGTCTCTGTGCTGAAAAACAAGAAAAAATCTCTAGCAGTGTCAAGAAGATGTTGACACCATTGAAGAACTGCACATGTTCTTTACTAGATGTCCCAACAATATAGGGGTATTAGAATGGCATTAATCCAAACCACACTCTCTAGATTTGGCTGGAAATCAACCCTATTTAGGGTTGGTGTCTCTGTGGGATCATTAGAGCACTGTGGGTGGAACAGAATTGGTCAACTGAAAAGTTGTAGATGTTGAAGAGTATTCACTGATTATTATTCTCAAGGTTTATGTCTGCCTAGAATGGAGATCCATGCTATGGAGGGTCAAGCCTGGCTTCAAACAAGACCAGTTAGTTAACTCAGTTAGTAGTTAGCCAATAAAAGAAGTCTCTTCTGTGTAAATATTTATTTTTTATAGTGAATTTTTCTCAGTTAAGAGTTCTTGATGGCTCAGATCTTTCCTTTGCACATCAAAAACTCAAGGTATATTTGGGGTATTTTATTCCATGCTTTGAGTCTTCCTGCCCATATAAGTTGCTAATTAAGCACCTAGAAAGAAGTTCCTTAGTAATTATAAAGCACAAGATCCTCAGTTAATGTGACAGTCGTTTCCAGGAAACTACTGCCTACCTTGAGTGTCAGTGCGAATAGTCTGAGGGAGGCCCCTCATTTTATTTGCATCAGTTATTTGCGCAGACTCCTAGCTGATCTTTTCATCTACACTTGTAGAATATTTAACACAAATTAGAACAGTGTAACTGATTCAGATGGGAGAAACGTTATTGTTTTTTCAGAACATCTCACCGTTACAAATGTGCCATGATCATGTTGTCTGCCTAGCTCACTGTGAATAAACCACCATGAAAATTTCTCATTTGTACGTTTCTACCTTGGGTTTTTCAAATGCTAAGTATCCTTTGGTGTGGAATTAATCCAAATGTTTGTACTAAAGCTGAAAATCTCTGAACTGAACAACCAAAAGCTAAGTGATAGAGTACACGCATGAAAACCATTATTAATGCTTGATATTAACTTTGCAATTGCTGTTGTCTGCAGACAATGGAAGCCATTGATGGTGGGAAACTCTTTACCACTGCCTACCTAATGGATTTAGGTGCCTGTATCAAAACATTACGCTACTGTGCAGGCTGGGCTGATAAAATCCATGGGCGTACTGTTCCAATGGGTGAGTAGTTTTGAGACAACAAAAGTACAGAACTGAAGCCAATGTGATCTGTAAAAAACTGCCTTTTTCTAGAAGTTGTGCAACACCTATCTCAAATGGAAAATATTTTGGATAGCTTAATAGAGGTTATTTAAGATTTATCATAGTGCTTGCTTTAAACATTTAGTGCAATTATTCACATTTATTTCTTGTTCTATACACCACTAATATGCACTGTTTACTGACCAAAATATTTTAGCCTGTATGTACATCTAGGAAGTCTGGTAGGTTCCTTTTGCACAGCAATATATGGCTTATGCAATGGTACACTAATGAAAACCAGGTATTTGCTTATTAAAGCTAAGATTAGCACAAACAGTAATATTTGTTTCAGTTATTGGATAACGTATTAGGAAGAGTACTAAGGGATAGGAATGAGGAAACATTCCTTTATTTTGCTGAAATTTCATTCCATTCCCTCTCCCATTAAGCAGCTCTATGAAAACATTGCTTCTAGCTTCCTTCTCTCAGAAGGACAAAGAAAAGAATGGTAATAAAGAAGGAATTAAGGAAAACTAGAGTGATAAATACTTCCAACTTTTTTGCATCACATAGATCTCTATACTAGGCTTAATGGAACACATGTTTATTTGAATCAAAGAGAATTTTATACTTAATGGATTTGACTTAAGCTAAGATCTAATATTAAAAAAATGTCTGATATGTACCTAGGACTGCAAGTAGTTTTTAAAAGAGCACTTTCCAAAAACAAAGGTGATAAAAGAAAAAAGAAATGAGGAATGCTCATTGGTGTGCTGTGCATACCATATTGAGAAGCAGGGTTATCACTGCAGAAAGTCAGTCAGACTGGCAGAATCAAACCTCGGAGCTATGAAGAAAGTAGATATTGAATCCAGATGTACTTTATGGTTGTTTTTTTGCATAGTTAAGATTTGGAAAATATCATTTATAAGTAAAGTTTTATCTAGCTAAGTTTAGCATCCAACTTTATCTTCTTTCTGATTTAGCTGTTTCTCACAAATGCTTCATCTGAATGTCTAATTTATTGCTTCTTCCCCTAGATGGAAACTTTTTTACTTTTACAAGACATGAGCCTATTGGTGTTTGTGGACAAATTATTCCTGTAAGTTGGAGCCATTTATATAAAACACAAATGTTCCTGTTACAAATGGAAGTCTTTTGAAATTTTGTCTACGCAAGTGCATTTATGAAACATTACCAATCAGAAACTTTCAGATCCTGAAAGACAGAGGCTATGCTGAGTACTCATCAAATTCTGCAACTTGGAGTTTTTGATGAGTCGGTCTGGTCTAGCCTCATCTCTATCCTCCTTGTATATGGAGGGAAAAATAAATCTCAAAAGATTGACTGATGGATTAGTTTGAAAGACAGAATTGTGTTTTGTTAGAACTGAAAGAACTAGAAATAAACAAGTAGAACATTTATTAGAAAAAAACAAGTAGAATATTTACAGTCTATAAACAATAAGCTCTTTCAGACCTGGAATATCTGTTTTGCTCTGTACAGCATCCAGACAGCTGGATCTTTACTTATGACTAAAACTCATTCACTGTGTTGATGGTACAAGTAACAACACAAAGAATGTGTCCAATAAGCTCAGTGATACTGAGCCATATGTTCTCAAACTCCTGTTCGGAGTGTCTAAATTCCCAGCTTTGAAGACACTTCTTTTAAGTGAAGATTCAAAAGGCCTGCCTGAGTTTGAATGTCCAAAAAACCGAGGAACTCAACTTTTAAACTTATTTGTGAGGTCTACACAGCTTCAATGGGTTGCTGTGAAAATGGTTATATGCACTAGACACTCCTAATCCACCCACGTCTTTGCACATTGTAGGTGTGGGCAGCCTGACCTGACCTGCTTGACAGCTTAACCAGATTCTGAAATAGTCAGCTTGTCTATCAGGTTTGCTCAGACTTACGTGTCCCACACATGTTCCTGATGTCTTTCAGTTAAGCTTTAGGAGGTGATGTCTCTTTTGACCACCACATCGATTTAGAGAACATCACTGGAGTATGGATCCAGCCACATATTTGGGAATCTGCTGGTTTAGATTCTCTTGTATATCAGGCACAGGGTATTTCAAGTAAAGCACTCAGAGTCAAGATATGCTGAAGAACTAGACACACTAGAAGTTGCCACTTTAAAAAAACATGCAATCTGGAAGTATAAGCAGTTAGTACAAACACTGTCTTCCCTTATAAAATGTTCAAGTACTTCCGAGTGTATCTTTATTTTCACTCCATTGAAATGTGAACCCACCCAATTGGAGGTTTTCACATAAGCTGAAAACCTTGAGGACTATGTGAATGCTACAAAACACTTTTGCTAGCTCAGCAATTCAATTTCCTTTCCGCTCACACATTTCCACTTTAATGATGAAGATTCAGAAAACCCTGTAATCCCTTACTTTGTGGTATTTGTTGTGCTCCTGTAATTTTTGGGGGTGGGGTGAGATTTAAATGAGATAAGAAGACGGATAAAGAACAGTTGCATGTATACTTCTCCATACCTTTCTGACATAATAGGTAACTGTTAACTGCCTTTTCCCCCACTTTCATAAAGGTAAGGCACACTGCATCTTTTGTGATGAGGGTCATGGGCTCATTGCTTCCAAAACTATTAGAAATATTCTCAAAGGGGCAACCCACTTTTCCTCAGTCACATTGTCCATCATACTGCTGAATATGGGGTCAAAGGAGTCAGTTGCTCTGCAGTCTGGCTGGACTGACCACAATGGGGAGCTGCCAGTGAAACCTCCGGGGAAGAGAGCAGGGGCAGCGTTACACGTCATTACCTTGTCTCCCTTAGAAAACTGAATTGATGATGAATGTGATCATTTAAGATAGCAAAACTCCCAATTTCACCACTAATCCAGCAACTTTCTGTAAGGCTTTGTTAGAAGAGTACACTTATTGTCTCTTGAGCTTTTAACTAAAACCTTGGATCCCCTGGACTTACATACACCAAAATCACTGCTTTTTGTATAATACGGCTTGCCAGTTGCTTTTTCAAAATATCTTCATTCTGAAAAGAGTTCAACAAAGAGTTCAACCACCCAGTTCACAATTTGTGCTATTATCATAGAAAAAGCAAAGGCATTTTGGTGATGTATTAGAAATAGGATACACCTTCTCGTCTGTCTTTCAGTGGAACTTTCCATTGGTTATGTTCATCTGGAAGATCGCCCCTGCCCTTTGTTGTGGAAACACAGTGGTCGTCAAACCAGCAGAACAAACTCCACTGACTGCCCTTTACATGGGATCCTTAATTAAAGAGGTAAGTCGGCAACAGCAGAGTATTTTGCCCTTCTCAGAAACGTAAGAGTATAGTGCAGCTGAAGTGCCACAGAGGTAATATAAGCCAGACTGTCCTCTGCAAGTACCTCTCATTGCATGTCTAGCCTTGTACTATGGAACTTACCATACTGTAAACCAGTGAAGCAATCCAGGGCAAAAGCATGCATATCTTTCAGCCTAGTCCATACACAAAAAAAAAATCCACAATAGCAATTTAGGAAACTTCATTCCTTGGCAAACATATTTGTATTACAAAAGCACAGTACCTTTCAAAGTCAAAAGCAAACAAGGAGTCAAGAGCAAAGTACTTTGAGTTGGATGGCAATTACTATATTAACGTAGTTATCACAGAAAAGGACCTGTTTGTACAGCTAATTATTATTGGTCTTTAATTGAACAAACCTTTCATCCACCTGGGTTTTTTGTTAACAGGGAGCTGTAAAATCGAACTGGTGACTGCTGCCAAACTTGTGAACTCTCTTTGCACAGAAACTGGGAGAATATACTTTATTGAACAAGGAGAGTGGTAGTTTCTCCAGTGTCTCCAAAGTTACGTTGACTATTGTGCCCAGCCCAGCAAATGCCCGAAGAAGAACAGTTAAACAGTTTAGCTAACTTGCTTCACAATAAAATTAACAAATGTAATCTAACATGTTTGAAGAGTTGGCACAGATGTCAATAATCACCAGCGCAGTAACCTTGCAGAGTGTTAATGGAAATGACTTAGCACATTTTATTATTCTGCTTCAAAACAATGATTCAGCAGAGCATGCAGACTTGATATGTGTTAATATTTCACAAAAACTAAGTGAGTATCAGGAAGGAGCCAAGCCCTCCTGCTATTGCATCACACAGTAAACGCTATTAGATAATACTGGAGAGAAGGAATTGCTTTAAAAAAATATGAGAGATACGGTCTCTATTGATTTGTAACAATAAATATAAGAAAGTATATTTCTCTGAAAAAAGAACTATATAGTCATTTTTGGTAATCCTCACTATCCTTATTAAAAGTCCTCACAAGGCTCCTTTGCTAATATGTAGAGAATAGCTTCTAATACAGACATGGAAATTAAATGCCCAGAGTAACAGTGTGAATTAGTCCCATAAATAATATTATTCTTACTTTTCTCTACAAATTAAGTATGAAACACAATGCTAAGCAAATAGAAGGAACCTCATTATCTCATCAGTTCCAGGGTAAATTTTAATGTACAATATGAAATGAGCATAAAAAGTATTGACGGAACATATCTGAGCAAGAACCTGTCAGGAACCGGAGTTGCTCGAACAGAAGTAATTATCTGGTGTCCATAATGCAGGCCATGAGGTTTAGGAGCTGTAATTCACCAGCTGAAATTCCCTATTTTCCAAATGAAAATGAAACCTTTGCAAGTAATTCCAAAGTCCTCTTTAATGCTACAAAGAGACTAATTTAAGTGATAATACAGGAGATGCATCTTTTTGGTCTTTTAATTCTATGCTTGCACTGCTTTGTAAGTGCCATTGAGATCCCATAGCTGTTTCATAAGCCAGCAGGAAATCCAGTCACACTTCACACATCCATGGAAGTTTGCCTGACAAGCTGTTGGAAGAAAACAACTTATTTTGCCTATGAATGGAACATAACTAATACAGAATTGGTGGGAAACAACAGGTTTGATTTGGCCTACAGGAAAAACCTCTTTAAATAGAAAATTTTCAAGATACTGGAAATGTGCATGTCTCAGGTAGCGAGGTTTTTCATCTTTTGTGCTGTCAAATCCCATGTTGCCCACTCTCTACTTTCAACCCACCTCCAGAGGAAGAAGCAAAGACTTTGAGTTTGAAGTACTATTTCCATTATTTTTCTTAATAGAATTTCAGTCTAAGTCAGCAGATCATGAATTAAATTCCAGCTAGCGTAAGGGTTAGTGAACAGAAGTCAGTAAGCACACAGGATGATTCAAATAGCCTTACTGAAGCAGACGTGAAATTAAGCAGTCTTTTTCTTTACACATCTGACTGGGGAAAAAAAACCAAATTTATTCCTTATCAATGGTACTGAAAAAGAACTAAAATTTAATGTTGTTTTTTTAAAAAAAAAAAAAACCAGTTCAATAGCCTAAAATATAGGTGAGGGAAAGAGGGCATAACTCCTGTGAGAATGAACATATTTGGGGTGCTAAGGCCGAGAATAACTGTATGAGAAAAGATGGCTGGAGAACTGAAAAGGGAAGACTATATGACATATTCTTCTAGTCATTATCCTTCCCCAAATTTACAGGGTTCTCTCTTCCAATTCAGGCAGGATTTCCACCTGGAGTAGTGAACATTGTGCCAGGCTTTGGACCCACCGCTGGAGCAGCAATTTCTCACCACATGGATGTAGATAAAGTAGCTTTCACAGGCTCTACAGAGGTACTATAATGAATGCAAGAGAATATAAGCAGGAACTGTGCCCCTCTGATTCCCAGTAATGATTTAATGTCTAACTTGTTCTATGTAACTGTTTTAACTTCTTTCTTTCTTTTGGCTTCTGGTTTGTTAAACAAAGTCTGTTTAATGATTTGTTGGTTATTATTAACTTTGAACATATTTAAACAGTGTTTGTATTGCAGGAAAGCCCTTCAAACAAAGGCACTCCATGAGATACAATAGGTTCTAGTATACGAAAGCTATTTTAAGTCTTGTCCTTTAAAAAGAAAGTTTTCATAACTTTATGTTTGCTTCTTTTTTTAAAGAATAATTATTTTAAAAAATGAAAAAAGTGAAACAGGCTGTGCTCCATTCTCTTTAATTTTAATAACAACAGGATGGTAGGAGGGTAATTCAGAAATCTCATTCCTGGTTCTGCACACGCTTAGATGAGGTGTTGGGTTTTTGGTATTTGAATGACACTGATGATCATCTGTGTGGTCTTAGAAGTGTATTTGAATATTTATCAGTTTAATAATTAAAAGGAAAGTCACTGATAATTTTCTCTAACCTTCACTCTGAAGAAGTGTGAGTGATGGAATCAAAAATTTCTCCATACGGGCATTATATAAGTATATCCTTAACACAGTACATTATATTATCTCTCTGCATTCATGCTACATGGAAAAGCTGACAACTGGTCTCTTAACTTCTTGGATGTACGCTGCAAAGATAAGTATCACTGTCTCATGTCAAGGATCAGTACCCACTGAGTACAAAAGCTATGTTTACTCTTAGAAACCTTTAACTTTAAAGTAATGGGAAAAGAAAACAACCCAAGACCCAAACATCTGTGAAATATCCCACAGATGTTCCCAATGGACAGTAACAACTACTATTCTCAATGCCCCATGTTCCTCCAAAGGCAGGTGGACCAGAGGGTGTATTCATAGACTTTGGTGACAGTCCTCTTCTGACAGTGTAATTTAGCAGCACAAAATGAAGGCAGGAAGGCTGGCAGAGGAAGGAAGACATCTGATGGTTGCTACACATGAACAGTCACAGACAAATGATGCAAGGATTAGTAGCATGGTTTCCCTTCACAATTTTTCCAGGACAATTCATATTAAGTAGTTCCTTTAATTATGCCATCAATGGAAAGAAGGAGGACAGAGATTCTGCCTTACAGTGTCTGTTTCCTCTTCTTCTTTCTCCTAGGGGAGAAACTGTAATAAGGAAGAGCTGGCCATGCAGGCAGTGTAGATATCTACTTTTTCTCTCATATGCTTTGTGCATCAAAGGGCTTTTCAATGTATAAAACAGAGGATTTTCAACCTAATGGGAGTCACTGGCAGAGCAGGAATCAATGCCTACTTTAGATTACAGACACAAGCAAGTAGAGTGGTGGTAACCAAAAAAAGCACCAGACGTCTTTGGCAGTTAACATGAGTGTGTCCAGAGGGAAACTCTTCTAGAAAGCATTCCTGGTTTGTAGACTGCAAGTCACCTGCACCCTGGCTCCTCTTTTCAAATTATTATTTTTTTAAATTTATTTTTCATTTCTACAGGTACTGGAATAGTAGACAGCTGTGAAATGATTTTCACTTTTGAGGAACTCATAGAAGTGTTATTGAGGTCATAATAAACTTTATGAGATGAAGCTGTCTTCTCCCTACCTTTTAGGTTGGCAAACTGATTAAAGAAGCAGCAGGGAAGAGCAATCTGAAGAGAGTTACATTGGAACTTGGAGGAAAAAGTCCTAACATTATATTTGCGGATGCAGACTGTTAGTAGCGTTTTTATTATAAAAACCCACTCCTTTTGCAAATCCCATGTTGTTTTTCTTTTCTTTGTCAGTAAATTATTTGTATTTGTTTAATGAAGGAGTAATTTTTAAGGTTTTCTGGTCATGACATAGTTTTAAGTTAGATTGCCACCAAAAATAGTTAGCTACTGAATGGATACAAACCTTTGACAACCTGTCCACCTTTACTGTAATTAACGATCATCCTATGGAAACAGGAATGCAGACCAAAAGCAGATAGATGGATCTTGTACAGGTTTATTAATTTTCTAGCCGAGTACTCCTCTTGGTACTGCCAATAGGGCAAATAATATTGAATCTATGTTTCACATAGAACGGCTGAATGCTTGTTTGTCCAGGTGTACTGTGCTACTTTTGATAAGAGTAGTTTTGGATATAGGTAAATGGATGAATATCTGTGTTTTAAAGGGCCATAAAAATAAAAAGTGCTAAAAGAGGAAATGAGATGGAGTGGCAAAGGTTTGTAAAGAATTTATGATGTGACCGTTCAAGTTTATGATCTGATGAACTCTGCATTTCTTCGCAGTGGACAGCGCTGTGGAATTTGCACATATTGGTCTGTTCTACCACCAAGGACAGTGTTGTATAGCAGGATCTAGGATTTTTGTGGAAGAGCCTATTTATGACGAGTTTGTTCGCCGGAGCATTGAACGAGCAAAGAAGTATACTCTTGGGAATCCTCTGTTGCCTGGTGTACAGCAAGGCCCTCAGGTAAGTAATGTTATGCTTTTCCAATATAATTGTGACATAACATCACAGTTTAATGTACTTCTAAACCTATTGTTGCTTTAGTGTAAAAGCTAAGTACAGTTGTCTAGTGGTTAGTCTGCAGGACCAGCAGGAAGAAACTGGAGTTATGGTTGTTTGTGCCACTATCATAGGCATAAGGGTGAGATTTCTTTCTCTTTTCTAGTTCCTTTTATTATGGAATAGGAACAACTATATCAAATTGAAATGCTTTGAGAAAGCTCCAATGCAACAGCTGTAAAAGTGCTAGTATGATCATCCACATCAAAGATTACTAACATTATATTCAGTGCCACTGTAAGTGGGTAGTTTGAGGAAATAAAATTTGATAAAGTCTTTTCTCCTTTTTCAAGGTGTTAGTGTTCATTATGCTGCTCTCTGTTTCAGAACATTGCACAATCAAAATGCATCATTTTGTACTTTTTCCTGCTTATATGTAAAGTTTATGCCAACAGCTTCCCTGTTAAATGAATGCTAAAATGCAACATTGAAAAACATTGCTATCACAATGCTGTGGATTCAGTGGATCACATCAGAGCATTGCTAAATTAGTTTTCACCTAGAGTCTTATTTCCATATCAGCGTGTACTACAAGATGTACACTTTCTTGGCAGAGCTGTTATGCACATATTTGATTGTCACAAAGTAAAAACTGGAGACGAAGCAACTCCCACACAATTGATAACGTAACATGTTCTTCATTCATTATCACAGTCACTTTATACAATCAAAGACACCAAGTAAATTGCAAAACTGCATTCCAAGCCACACAAGCTTTGGAGAACTTTAAAATACTAAGGATGTTATTTTGGTATCCTGCAATGTGTTTTGCTAATAAGTTAATATGTTCAGCTGAGTAAGTCAAAATGCCAGAGGACTGGAAGATTGAAACAAGTAAACTCCAGGTGTCTGGTGAACAGCTAATACAAAACTAACAGGAATACTCTCTCATGTTACTGTGGCTTTACTGAGTTTGAAAGTCATGCTAACAACCTAAATGAGAGATGAAACTAAACTTTTATTCGAAAAAAAAACCACAATCTTTTACTAAAAAAAAAAAAATGTTAAACGTGGAAAAAAAGCATTACTGAAAACATTTGACAGAGCATGAAGACTCTTTTCTCCTCCAGTCTCATCATTTGCCTTTCTTGACCTATTTTTCTTCTAAGCAAGCTTTAGCAGAAATCTGAACTTTTTTACAGATTAGCAAAGATTCTCCTTTTAGAAGTGGTATGGTCCTATTTAATGGAAAATTGTAACTACGCGTTTTAGGTTCCTTTTTTTTTGTGGTAATTGTATTAAATATCTCTCTTGGTCTTCAAATTCCTTGTGCTTTGACTAATTTTTTCTAGAAAGAAAAAATTATAGCCTGCATCAGGCATATTCACTGTGCTCTCTTAGCATAGAGACTCCTTGAAAGCTGTATTTGTCCTTCAGTCCACAGGCCCTCTGGGGCAGCACCTGCCTCGGGAAGCAAGTTTGGGTAATGCTTTGCACAGGGGGCACCAAAGAAGAGCCAAAAGCCCTACTGGAATGCAAAAGATCATATATATGCTAATCCACACATTATTAAGAAAAATAATGATGATAATAATAACAAAGGAACGACTGACAGCAACGTGAGCTGTCATCTAAACCTTGTCTTCTCTTCAAGATGTTTATGCACAAGAGATATTTGGCCACCAGGGTAGCAGAAATTTTATGTCTTCAGCATGCAGTGAGGCAATTGTTTGAAAGCAAAATGACAAGGGAAGCACAGAGAACTAAAAATCACCTCCTTATAAATATCCTTATAAATTCATGTCCTTATAAATATAAGCCTTTATCACAGCTTTAGCTGAATAGCTGTTTAGTCTAATACGCATCCAGGATTCCCCAGAACCTTTGAAAATATCGTTGTGTCCTATGACCATGGTAATACTTGTTGCTTAAACTGAAATGCGACCTTTTTACTGCATGAATAAGAGAATAAGATACACACCAAGATACACACCTACTTTGCTAACTGGTAAGTATGATCACAGAGAGGAAACTTCTCTGCAACACGTCCTCTAGAAGTAATCTCAGTATCTTCATGAGCCAGTGCCTGAATGGCTTAACTCTGAAAGAGTGAAGGAAAGAATCATGAAAATGAAACAAATTAAAAAAAATACCAACAAAACAAGAGGGTGTCGGAGGTCCATACCAAACAAGCTTTACCATTGAGTTTTTCTTGACATAAATGTTATCTTGTGCACACTTTCCCTTCAGGTCTGAAGTGGTGACTGGTTGATTTGGAAAGGGAGGAGAAGAAACTATGTGTGATCTATTTCTAGTCCCCTTTTATCCACTTTGTCACTGAAAAATGGAAGGGGTTAGAGAAATATAAGCCCCTATTGTACTGCCGCCATAAACACCTTTTCCTAATGAAGTACAGAAAAGTCGCTGCCTAGCCAAACCCTCCTGTTATTTTTGCAGAATCAAGCTCAGCAATTTTTATTTTGATGAACCATTTGCAGTTGGCAAGAGGACTCGGAGAAGTATAAAAGGCATTCATTTTATAGATTTTTTTTCTTTTTTTACCAAAGAAAAACAGGGTATCAGTCCCTCTACAGCTGGTTCTCCTATGTCAAAATTTCTGATTACTGCTCTATTTGAGAAAAACCTGTAAAGTTTTGAGAAGTTAGTGACAAGAACAATTGCAGCAGTCTCCAACTGTTCCACTTCAATACATGCAATTGAACAAAGCTGGAACATTGTTAGGTTTTGGTTAATGAATTAGAAGACCAATTGTTATCAATGTGTGCTGTCTCATCCCTGTGATATCTTTTCATTTAGATTGATAAGGAGCAGTTTAAAAAAATCCTGGAGCTAATTGAGAGTGGGAAAAAGGAAGGAGCCAAACTGGAATGTGGAGGAGGTCCATGGGGAGACAAAGGTTACTTCATCCAGCCCACAGTTTTTTCTAATGTTACAGATGATATGCGCATCGCCAAAGAAGAGGTAAATAAATTCTTGGCAGTCTGTACTCTCACTGGAGATTGTCTGTTTAAATGTCTGTACAAAATATCCATTTAGAAGGTCAAGTGGCTACATAAAAATGCTCTCAGTAAATCTGTCATTCCATCCTGGTGGTGTTTAAAATGCTTTTCTTGGGTTCTGATGCCTGTTTCACCAACTCAGCAGAGGTGAGGGAGAGGAGCATGAAGCTGGCCTGCCAATAAAGGCTCTGGTTTAAGCTGGCACTAGATAAGAAATGCTGAGGTTAGAATTGTTTACGTCACCCCATACTGCCCACGTCTCACATATCAGAGTCACAGTAACCTGCAACAGAGAAGCAAACCTTGAAGGCACAGCTTGTGAACTCTTTGCATTGCCTAAGGAGCTACTTAAGTTGGGGTTTGAACACAATATACACCAAGCAGCTATTTTGTAATAAGAGAAAATAGATTATGCTTCCACAGGCATTTTGTTGGTGGTAATTACAGCAAAGCAGAGTTTTGCCTCTGAAGGGCTGTTTAACCTAGATCAGTTTGCAGAAGTGTCTACATAGCGTTGAAAGAGCTTTTACTGACGCAATTAAGGTGGCAGTGCCCAGGCAGCAGTGATCATCTGAAAGGAATGAGAGTTAGGACTGCAGAGTTGCTATGCCATTGAGAAAAACAGTTCAGTAAACATAGCCGCAAGTCCAGGCATGACCTCTTCTCTGTGCTTTGGTTTTTTTTACATTCATCTTGATTAATAACTGCTGCAATTGTGCTGCAATTAGTGTCCATTAAACATCTTCATACTAGAAAGCTCCTTCAAAATTGTTACAAATCAAGGTGTTGCTTTATGTAGCCAGCGATACTGCTGATGCAGTCTGCTGAACATACCTAGTACATTCAGCAAGAGGCAACATCCTGAGTTAAAATGAACACCAGAGCATCTAGAGTTAATTGTGAATGGAACAGAGCTGTAAAACAGGAGAGAACTGCATGAGAAATAATTCAGATTGTTTCTGTTGGTCTAGAAGGCAGGTAGGAAACTGCACAGAGGTATGTTTCTTCACAGATGCATTAGTTTCCTTTATGTCAGCAGTACAAGAACTGCATCTCTCACACTATTTTGAGTGCATTGAATAATGAAACCCCAGAGAGCCAAGGCAACTAAAAGAATATCCAAGTCCTGAAACTCACAGTTTGGACAGTGCAGGAATGTTCAATGGGTTTTTTTATGAATATAAATCAATCTCTGGTTAGAAACTAGCACTAAACACTTTCTAGGAAAATCCAGTGGAAATCACACGATCTATGGGAATGCAAGTAATTAGATGTGGCAATTCCCCCTTGCTCTACACAGCCTTTGCACTGTGTGGGTGGGTGTGCACACCCCTGGCTGAGAACACAGAGCAGCAGTAGTGGGAAAGCCAAGCGTTGAGGGACTACTACCTCACATAACACCCATAATGGAGAGCAGAATTAGCTATTTCATTTGACATACATGCCCAGTTGTGCAATTACCTGTGGAGACAAAAGTCTAGTAGAAAGTTTAGGGGAAGGAAAAGTTGAATGTCTTTCTCAACACTAAAACCGGAACTTACCAAGAAAGTTTGCTGGTAACCAGTACAGATATGCAACATACTATGACTCCATGCTAACTACCTTTTTGGTGGTTGTCTTTTCATCTTTATTTATTTGCTTTCATCTTATTTATTTATTTATTTATTGTTTTATTAATCATTTTACAATAGGCTATCTTGATTTGCTCCATACTACAAAAAATTTCATCTTTGTGCAAATTTATCATCTTTTTTAGATCTCCGTTCTGAGACATACACTCTTGACTGAATGAATTTAGGAATAAGGCCATCTGACAGAAATAAATTTTAAAAATATGAATTATTTACTTTACTAAATTATTATTATTTATAGTAAGCCATACTAGTCCATTTCATACGTTTACATGTGTCTGAAACAGATATTTGGACCTGTTCAACAAATCATGAAGTTTAAAACTATAGATGAGGTTATCAAGAGGGCAAATAATACCACCTATGGCTTAGCAGCAGCAGTTTTTACCAAAGACATTGACAAAGCACTGACGTTTGCAGCTGCTCTTCAGGCTGGAACGGTATGGTAAGTAATGTTTGTTTTTTTAACTCTTCCTTCAGAAATGCAGGTGACAGTGGCAGTAATTGTAGGACATTTTAACACTTCTTCCAGTGGTATACTTTTATAATTCAATTCTTTGTCATCTTTAGAGAGGTAGATTAATCTATCCTCCTGTGTATCTCTTCCCCTCACCTTTCCATACTTAAAGTGCTGTTAAATAAATACATCTTGTAAGTCTTCATACGATTGTCCTGTAAAGTTAGTCTGAAAAAGGAAACTGATTTGCTAAAAAGGAAAAGAGACAAAAGGAAATACGAGTGCCACTTTTCTTTCTGTTCAGGATCTGTGAATAGCCCAATACACACTTACTTTGTGGCAATAATTTTCTGTATTGTGTAAAGAAATAAATTATCTGAAGTTCTCTGGCTATTAACCTAGGCAGAACAACCACCTGTGAGGGAAAAGATTGAAAAAGTGTGGTTGAAAAAAAGAAGGAAACACAAGGTGGGGAGACCTGCTACGAGTACAAGGACAGCTGTTTCCAGAGATGGAAAGAGGCAACCTACATGCAGCTGGAAAGGCAAAGGCTGAGAGATACAAGACTGAAAGCTTGGAGAAATAACAGACTGAGTCTAATGATTATCACCAACAGAGACCTGCATTTTCCTACAGTTATCTCAATGCATCAGAAAAAGACCAACCAATTTTACTTGAACACAAAACTTGTGTCCAATTTACATTTTATCTGAAAGAACTTGCAACCAGCACAAATTCCTGACCAGGTCCTGTGACCTAAAAACATACACTTTCTAAAAATAAGTTAACTGTTTTGACTTAGGACTTGGTATTCTTTAAATGGAAGAAAGCTTAAAATAGAAGTGAAATCTTCGGGTTTTACTCTTACGTGATTACTGGTCTGTCTAGGAATCTAACTATTGAGAAGAACCTCATTTGTTGGCACCAGTAGACTGGCAGCAGGAGAAAGTATAAGACATGAAGATAGAGAATATCTGATTTGCCAATGCTGCAAGACAAAAAGAGCTTCTCAGCTAAGGAGCAGGATGCATATTCTGCCAAAACTCTTCATACTACAAATTCCCCAGTGAAATTCCTTTCTTATTCATTATTGTATTTTTGTTCTCAAACACAATACAGAATATGGTCAAACATTGAGTAGAACCCAACAAAATTTCCTAAATATGTACTGAAGTGACTCTGAATTTACCTATTGGAAGTGTACCTGCAGAAGACTTGACTGTGACTAATCTTTGGTTTGGGAGCTTGTGCACTAGTTAGGAAGGAATTTTATCATAACTATCACAGAAAGATATGACTGTCAGTCTGCTTGAAGACCCTTGAGTGTTAGAACCCTGATCATAAGTATAGTTTCTGGTAATTCTTTGTTTCTCTGAATCTTGAACTGCACATATTTTTGCAAATATATTAGTCAGATATAGTTTGTGAATACCACCACAGGCTTTTTACAGTTAACTGAAAAGCACTGATTCTTCAGAAGTGAAAGAAAAAAGTTGTTTTACACTGTCAAAAGTAATTCTCCTGTTCTTCTAGGGTTAATTGTTATAGTGCAATGTCTGCTCAGTGTCCATTTGGAGGATTTAAGATGTCAGGAAATGGACGAGAAATGTAAGTAAATACTTTTTAAAATGTAGATTCACAGGAACTGCAAAATAAAATTCCATACCCCAACTTTAAACATTCTAGTTTGAGATTTTGTCAAATTAGTCTATATAGTGTTTAGAGGCTTCACATCATTGCCAGAGACAACGTCAAGCAAAGAATTCCTCTATAAAACAAATAAGAAAAAAAACCACACACTTTTTCAAAATGACCATTTTAAGTAGCTTTCAGTCTACTGATATGTAAAACTGATCATTGTGTTTATGGTTTACATTTTTTGCATATATATAGAAAGTGTCACTTGCATGAAGGTATATATGTCTGTAGTTTGTGGAATCCCCTTTAAATGCTAGGTTTTTGAAAACACAAGACATTTCAAAATCCTTCATGTAAGCAAGAGTTTTTGGTTTAAAAGCCTTGCAACAACAATGTTTTTACAGGATGTTCCATCTTGGTCAAAAGTTATGACAAAAATAGTCCCCTGTAGTCTTTAGACCTTTGGTCTTTTCCCAAAGTAGAAGTGGAGGACTATACAGAAATTATAATCTAATCAAATTCTTTCAAACTAAACTAAGGTTTAGTCCAGTTTCACCTTGAATCATGCCCTGTCTTACCAGTATTCATCCTGATCTTCATATTAGCAAGAGAATCATGTAATGTGTTACATCATGAAACATTTGATACAATACATGATCATTACATTATGTAGAGTTATGTTTTCTGGGTTTTTTTGGAACATAAATCAAAGGCAGTCCTTTGTTAAAAATGACATATATCTGGGAGCAACAAATTATTTTTAAAGCAATGAATAAAAATCAAAATACGTAAGCTTTCCCTTTTGTTAAGCCATATGCATGGTACTTTTAATGAATAATGGAAGTAATTTAAAAATACGTGTGCAGATGAAGTGTTTCAGAGCTTCTTTGTCTCTTTTTCATTTTTTTTTTTAAGAGATAAAGACTAGGTTTTTCATGCTTGTTCATCACTGGACTCAATCTGCTCCTCATGGCAAATCTTCCACTGACTTCAAAGGAAACAGAGCTATGCCAATGCTCAGAGCTTTAGAAAATGTCAAAATGAAAAAAAAAAACAATAATTTAGGCCACTACAATCAAGGACTGGTTTGCATTTGCTGAGTGACAAAAATTGGGAGATCATCAATTCTGAATTACAGAGTTTTGCAGAAATATTTTTGGGATTTATTTGCTATAAATAACAGGAAAACAATAATAGGCTGCCATAGGCTGCCATAAAGATTAATATTCTCTATAAGAGTGCATTTTGAAGGAGTTAAGCAAATGAAGTGCAAATGAAGTTTTTCCTAATGCTTTGTTCGAAATCACAATTGGTGGACCAGTAAAAGTATTCCTGCCAGAAGGCAAGGAAGGAATTAAGGAATCAGCACCAGATAGATGTCTGCTATGGGAAAAAAGTATTGTAAACATGTGGCAATCAATTTTAGGAGAGGCAGAAATATGTGTGAAACAACTGCACTGCAATAATCAGGAAGTCAGTGTGTCAAGCCATTGACTTCCTTGAATCCCAGAATAAAATTCCCTGTATAATTCTTGGAATGGTAATACCATTATGAATTAAACTACTGAATGTCATATACTAACAGAATGCCTCTTCAAAAATGAAGAGAACATTTTCCCATAGCACAAAACTCCTGAGCACAGGTTTCTGTTTTGCATACATATGTATCTAGTAAAATGGCAGTGAGAACTGGATAATGTTAAACTGTAGCAAACACTTGTTCTATAAAACAATCAATTATGTCTAAATAGTTTGAGTGAGTCAGATGTCAAACATCTAGGCACACAAGCAAGCATCATCTCACCGTGTAAAACATAAAGGTGGAATCATGCTAATAACCTGTCAGTAAGATTTAAGTGTTTTTCACTGACTGGGAGATTTCATAGTGAATTAATTATGTCCCCCATTTGCTTGAGATGAAGCATCTATTTTTTGACTCTGGAGAAAAATCTTGACTTCAGAGGAAGCAAATATACATGCTTGAACATGCTTGTGAACACCTAGCATGTGCCTGATTTGCTGCACAGAAACCCAGTTTAGAAATGCACTAAATTGATTAAACACCATTCTTTTGCACAGAAATGAAATTGCACTCTCTCCCATTTTTTCTGTAGGCAGTTGCTGTAGCTTTTCGAAAGGCTTCCAGCAGCAGTCTAGTTCACAGATGTCTTCCGAATATGTCCAGTATGCTTGTTATACATCTGGCCAATTGCACACCACCACCAAAAATCCCATCCAGGACATAACTCATATAAAAAGCATTAGCATAAATATTGCTCTTGGTTCTCTTTTCTCTAGGGGAGAATACGGCCTTCATGAATACACAGAAGTGAAGACTGTCACAATCAAAATCCCACAGAAGAACTCATAATGCTGCTTGAGGGGCAGAATTTAGCATCTTCAAATGAATCTGGAAAGGCTATCTGAATTCTGAAAAGTTTTAAAACCCAAATCATTCATTAACCATTTTCCTTTCTGTTTGTATAAGAGGTACTTGCTTATATTAACAATATAAAGAATAACGTAGAAAATTTTCATGTGACTAGCTGAGAAAAGGAAAATGTAATGTCTGGTACACAGCTAACTAATTTTGAAATTCCTATTCAGAAAGAACTATTTTTTATTTTCAGTGGAAGGTCTCTGTAGTGCTGTGAAAATGTTCTTTTTTCAATATATCCTACAGGTAGAGTCTGACTTTATGTGTTCTACTAAATGCTCTAAGCTTTCTTTGCATTTTCTTTTCTTTGTGGCCTTAACAAAAGCACTTATGAGTAATTAGCAGGTAGATACTTTTCTGTGTCTTTCAAAAATAATAGACTTCTTCTAGACATATTTCTTAGACTACTGAATTTGTTCATCATACTACACAAATGTAATCTGGCTAATATTAAACAATATTAAAATCCACTTTCAAAACATAATATTGCTCCCTTCATTAGTCTTTTTTACCACACTGATTAACCTCTGGGTACTATCTAGCACATGGTTTATATTCTTAAAGAGGCACTACTGTCTTTCTGCTGTGTTTAGAACATCAGAACTATGCTATACTGGCTACAGGGAGACTAAATTACCTAATTCTTTGACAGTATTATAAAAGGAAAAACACAAACACACAGAACACTGGACAATTTGCACCTGGCTTTGTAGTGATACATACATAAAAAAGTCTTAACAGATAACAAGCAAGAAATATTGAAGGGAAAGAAAAGAAGGGGAGGTGAGAAAGACAATCTCCTTTGTGACCTACACCTGCTCGGTTTTTCCTGTGCTTATATTCCTGCACGTAACTTATATGTTTTCCTCCTCCTCTTTCCTCCTCTAGTGCATTGTTTCCCTTCATCCTTTTTCCTCAACCTCTCTTTTTCATATAGTTGCTTACTCTCATAAAGCCCCTCTACAGATATATGTGTCCCAAGCTCATCATAACCTCTAAGCTGTCTCGGTCTGTGCAGCTTCAGTGTTCCACAATTCTCTGCCAGCGCAGCTATCAGCACCGTCTGACGGACACTTACCATCAGCAGCCACCAGATAAGCTCTGGCACTGTGGTCTACAGACACCAAGTACAGCAATTACAGAGCCTGCTACTGACGGGGTTGTATTTTCTCTGGACTGAATCCAGAGCAACAATTCACCTCTTGTTAGAGAGGGTCAGCCTTACTTACTACCTTACATACAAGCTCTGCCCATTAGTAAGAACGTAGCACACCACAAATTTTTAAGCAGCAAGTACGGAGAATTTGCACAGTACTGAAATTAAAGAAGTTCTGGTTTTTTGGATGTCAGTTTTGCTTGTCAATTTTATTTTATTTTTTAATAAGCTGCTTAAAACGAAACGCATATCAGGTTTTCACCTTATAACTCTTGTCTGGATGACTTTTTTCATGAAGTTAAGAACTGGACATAAGACTTGCAGTACAGATATATCTCTCCACAGGCCTCTCCATTATCTGTTCTTGAAAGGTGTCAATTCCAAATCCCATACATTTGCCCCCTGAGATAATTTCATTAGCCATAGTTGTCAAACAAACTCGATTCTGGTCCCATATAAGAAACAAGTAACAAAATAATAGAAGAAGGAAAAGAAGGAAGAGTGAATCAAAAGTAAAAATATACTGTGGCAATAATTAGCAGAGATTGTTCAGCAGAGGAAAGTGCAAAATAAAACACAGAAATCAAAATAAATGCCAGATACAGGGAAAAGAAAAAAAAATCCTAAAGAAATAAGTTACAGAGAAAAAAAAAGAATGGCAAAACACTCAGAAAGACTCTAAAAGTGGTAGTGAACATAGTATTAGAGAATACCTGGACAGAAAGAAAGATTAAATATTTAAAAAGAGTTGAAAAGCAGTCTGTAGAGCAGGTATGGGTCTTCATAAATCTCGACTATCCAAATTCTGCTTTTGCTGAACTCAGCTGTAGAAATCTTAAAGGAGAATAAACGAGCCAAATGACAGTAAGTCTACATTTGCATTTCATTTTGGATCAGGAGTGCACTTCCAAAATTATATTCCTGATCATCCCCACTTACCTTTGTTGGTTCACATGGGAGAGTGACACAGGAGAGCAAAACTGGATGCCTTTCTGATGACACTAAGACAGGATAAGCACACTTGGCCTCTGTCTGTTTTGATCCAACCACTAACAACCATTCAGCTGTTAGAAGCAGACTAGGACTAGTTTGAAGTAACTCCCCTCTGAATGTGTACTGTGTGGGCGGTTGGTTCTCGTCTCCTCACAGTGTCTTTGGCAGCATAGGTCTGCAAATCCAGTCCTACCAGGCTATGCTACCTGCAACTGCAAGCACAAGTAAAGAATGACTTTGAAGTATAACCCAAGGAAAAAGAAAACCCAACATAAATAGAGTGGTATCGGAGAAGAATCAACTTGACCCTTGCATGCATATTTGTATTCTTCTTTACAATGCCTAAAATATTTTAATACTGTTCTCAGCAATATTGTAAATCTATTTTAGCACTTGTTTGACAGAGTCTTTCTCTTATTTACAGGCAAAAGAAAGCTGGTGATGGTCTCGTTTTGCCAATTTAAATGTTTCCATGTGATCAAAATGTAGCACCTAGTAGTAACTGTAAGTTCACATTTTTTCAAAAGCCTTGACTCAGATAATGTTTCCATGTGTATATTACTCATGAGAAAGACTGAGAGAGAGAGAAGAGCAAAAGCAGGCAAACACTGTCATTCAACAAGGTGAAACACCCAACCTTTTCATCAGAGCCAAGTATAGCTTTCCATTAATCTGATGACACACTGAAGTTGTTCCCAAGAGATGCCAATGTAAAGAGATACACCTTTTGGCATCTAGTAAGTTCAAGGAATTCAATACGTGTGTGTTTGCCTAAAGAACTTGAGATGTGTTTGAAGGAGGCAAACAAGGTCTCAATAAATTGCATAGTCCGGTTTACCTTACAAGAGCATGCCAGTTCATAATGCATAGTAAAAGTGTCCAAACCATAAGAATTTCAGAATCTGGTCCCATTGTTCCTCAACTGTCCAGTTACTAACTCAGAGTCAAGGTCAGGAGTGGATTTCTCTCCACAATGCATACAGTATTAATATTAATACAATCTCTCAGAGTGTACAAGAAATGCCTTTCACAATTAAGAGTGTTTGTAACTGTGTTCATAGCATTAAAGACTCCCTCTGATGTTGAAATACCTTTGCTATGCCTTTGCTTTATATCTGCACATGGCTGTATTTTTGTACAGTGGCTTGTGATCACCCAGTCTGTGCAGGAACAAATGAGGACTTAAACTCAGCAAATATTACACAAGTAATTAAGTAGGTGCTTTCTTTCTGGGCTTGAATCCCTATCATGTTACTCCTGTTACATGCCAAAGCAGCACCATTGAAATACACTGGGATGAAACACAAGATGAGCAATAGTTGAACTCTATGCAAATATTGCTTATAATGTTAGTGAAGTTGTAAACAGCATTTCACAGAGAATAAAAATTAACGAGAAGTGAGCTTGCTGCACTTCCTTTCAAAGCTACTGAAAACTGACTGCCGTAGTCAGCAGCAATTACTAAATTTATGTTTTATGTTTGGTTTGAAATGGTGCTCTTTCGCATATAGTTCTCCAAGGCAGTGGGTGTCTGGGTAAATAACCTACAGCAAAATCCCTGCAGATTTGAATGGTACTATTTCTTTTTCCAGTGAACTACCTTTCTACCCCCTTAACATTTTTGAAACCATACCTTTAATTTTCTTGAAAGTACAACAAGGAGATGCTTTTGCATTCTTCTTCGAAAGTTATCTGTTTCAGGCAATTTTATACCATATAGAAAAGAAAGTCCTAGAAACTTGGGGTCCTTAAATACATTGTCTTGCCACCACGGAGGCCATCCCTGCCCCTCCCCTGCCCCTGACACACTATTTTATCTAAGAGGAGGGAAGCTGCTGAATAGCAACAGCAGGACAGAGGGACCCTCAGGCTATTTCAGTCAAAATAGTGAAGCTGTAAGGAATTCTCATTCTTTCTCAAGAAAGAAAATTACTGATAATCCTCAACTGCCAGATACCCATGTCTTAAGACAGACAAGAGAAGATATGGAAAAAATATTCAGAGCAAGAAAGGCATCTGGCTTGGATAAGGAGTGAAAATTCCCTGATGAAGTAGGTTTTAGGGAGGAATTTGAAAGATCTTGGCAGGCAAAAAGGATTTGTGGGGAGGAGAGTGGGATATTCCTTCCGGGACACAAAAGATAAGTGCAGAAAAGACAAGTGCAAGAAAAAGAGGGAGAAAGGAAGGGAATAATAGCAGACGTATTAGGAGTGTGACAAGGAATGAAAGCAAAGCCAAGGATTGCTTTTAGGTTCTGTAAGATCTCACTGTAAGATCTCATTATAACTCTGTAAGAGTTAACATGAAGGGCTTTAATAGATGAAGTGTCCTTCCCCAGCTTCTCCATCATCACGTTTGTTATCAGATCATATTTGCCCTGCCTGATCATTCTGCTCTCCCTCTTCTCATTGAAGTTATGCTTCAGTTCTCTTGGTGTTGTTTTCTTCTATCTATTCCCCCACTGAAAAGTGAGATTTAAATAAATCCTTATTAGGAAAAGTCCACTTTAAAATAAAGTAGCAAAAAAAGAGTCTCTGCAAATTTGGGAATAACAGTTCCCTGTGAACTTAGTGGGAGGCCCTAAGGACTGAATTATAACCTTTGTTATACTGAGAGAAAAACAGTGGCTTGATGAATATACTGCTCTGGAAACAAAAGTTAAAGATCTGGAAGCACAACATAAACTGACTCAGTTAAATAAAATGCTGCATAGTCTTGCAAGAAGGACATAAATCTCTTGTTGCATGAAAAATTGGACAGGCATAAAGATCCAATAAACAGAACCGACTATCGTGTGGTTTCACTGTTGAAAATCCAACTTGTGAAACAGTCCTCAAAGGGCAGCAACAAAGATGATTCATACACAGTATAATAAATGGTCCATGCAAGAGGAAGAGACCATAGGTCTCTTTACACATTACTAGCAGGCGTTGCAGAGAGATTTGGGAGAAGAATTAACCAAAACACAATACAGTTGTCCTTGATGGGAAGGGAATAGAACTAGCTAACTTTTCCAAGAAAAATTATTAGTACTGAGGGTTATTTAGAAGCAAGCAAAATAAAGACACAGCAGCAAGAAGAGGGTTTGTTTTATTATTTTAGTTTATATCCACATATTATGCACCATATCCATATCCACCATATCCACCATATATGCTTATAGTTCTATGTGGAACATAAGATTATGACTAAATAACAGTTTGAAAATTACAAATGCTCAGTACACCCCAATTCAAGATAGCTCTGGACATAAAGAGCAATCTGATTTACTCTGACAAGCATTTCAAGTTATTAAACAAATTACCGCAACTGAGCACCATCCTCTCATTGTCAGCACAGAAAAATCCCTTAGCCACCAGTTCCTCTTTCATGGAATCATGGAATGTGTTGGGTTGGGAGGCACCTTTAAAGGTCATCTATTCCAACACCCCTGCAGTGAGCAGGGATATCTTTAAACAGATCAGACTGCTCAGAGCCTCATCAAGCCTGGCCTAGTTGGACTTTTTAATAACCCTTCATGGACTATTAAGAAGCTTTGATAATACGGTGTGATCCATACAGCACAAATCCAGCTGTGGCAAACAGAATAACGCCCTTGTATCATCATACCTTGCCAAACAGTACAAGCTGTCAAGGTATTACCTATGGGCTCCTTGCAGGTTGGTGACTCCAGTAATATGGATTCTACATCCATTCTGAATAAAGCTCTATATTACACATAGGACCGTGCAGGACCGAGGAGCACACCGTGTGGTGACAGCAAGAATGAGACTGGCAAAATTTGAGCAAGGTTAGAGATTTATTTCCTTTGGAAGAGAAGAATGTCTGACAGGAAAACAAGTGAACCAAGTGAGAAGAAACACCACTGCCCACAGTTAGCTATATTCAAGAACCAAGAAAGATTTTGTATGTGTGAAGGAAGAAATGTGTTGTGTGAACTTTGTATTTGGACTATAAATATATACCATGCACAGATACAGCAACTCATATTTTAGAACTCTTATTACGGACAAACAACATGTATTGCCAAGAACAGCGCCTATTCAAAAGATCACTCTCATATAAAGAATCTTTAACCCTGTTTATCCACTGTGTTGATGGCAATCTTTAAAAGACAGGAGATTCTGTGGTCTTCTCCGTCTCCAGAAATCCCCAAAGAAAAGAATCTATGCAAGTTATCTCCTACAAACCCTCATCACCAATCAATGGAGCACTTACTTGCAGCACAATCCATGGGTCATCATACAGCACATTGGTCAAGTTCAAATTAGAGGGAAAAATGCCAACGCATATATTTTGGGTGATGTATGAACACAAGAAAATCATAATCTGTCTACAGATATTTATCTGGCTGAGGAGTATGATGCATATATATTCAGTAAACACTCACTGCAAATTACTCATTCAAAATTAATATACTAATTATTAATCAATATTCTTAACCTATCATTTTCTTCTAGTGGGGAATTTCGGTCTTCTATTTCTTCTATGTGTACTAAGTCAAATTTCTAAAATAAAATAAATGTAAGTATTTAATTTTGAATGTCCTGAGCAATAAAGGGATTCTGTTTGTTGAATATAGGAGGCCGTGGGCACAGGTTAACTAAAGCTAGCAGAAGGAACCTGAAACCAGCTCCACATATCCACCTGTCATGAGGGAGATTCAGTCTGAAGGAGGAATGACATACAAGCACTCACCATTAATGCTGTTGTGGCTGTAGGAGTCTAAAGGCAAAACAACATGGTTAGAAAGAGGTGAAATCTTATACAAGACCAAGTTAAACAGCAGAACAAGGAAGCTCTTGGGTACAAAGTGCTTTCTCCATACCACGTGCTGGCTGCCTGTTCTCAGGCTTGAGGGGGAACAATCATAGAAACATAGAATGGTTCAGGTTGGAAAGTACCTTAAAAATCATCCTAGTTACAACTCCCCTGCCATGGGCAGGGACACCTCCCACTAGACCAGGCTGCTCAAAGCCCCATCCAGCCTGGCCTTGAACACTTCCAGGGATGGGGCATCCACAACTTCTCTGGGCAGCCTGTTCCGGTGCCCCATCACCCTCATAGTGAAAAATTTCTTCTTGATATATAATCCAAATCTACCCTCTTCATATAGGAAGGACACATAGGACATATAGGAAGAAAAATACTTATGCCTTCTCCTTCACATCAAACATACCTGTCCAGATCAAGGTCATAGCAGTTTCACTGCCTCCTTCCATGCCTACTACCCTAGCACACAAGCAGCTGCCCGGTAGGAGCGTTTGACTCAGATTTTTATGTGGTTTTATGTCACTATTGCAGCTGGAAAGAAGAGATTCACAGCTCGTTAGGAGCTCCTTTGTGTCATATGAAGAACAGTATGGGAGAAGCTAGCTGTGTATTGAAGTGATCAATTCCTAACAGACTGAAACTTTCCATAACCACCAAGTCTAGTATAGACTGACATTATTTTTGACTTCTAAATCAAGCACTCAGCACTGTCCATGCTGGCATTGACTTGCCAACAAGAGAGACCAGCCTGAACACGCCATAGCCTATAGAAAAATTTCAGTCTCATCCACGAAGAGACTTTTTAACTTGAAGATTTCTAGGGGTGTCAGCTGTCACTAGCGTTAGTTTTGACAGCTCCAGATATCCATGTTATTCAGGTAAATATCTCCTGTGAGCATTGCTATGCTCTGAATAGAAGAACCAGTTATTCAGCGTGGTCTGGTGCTTTACTGCCTCAGGGTTGCTTGCATGACATTACTGCTTCAAATTCCAAAAGCATGTTTTATCTGAAAGATGCATTTTAGTTCTTTAATTTTTAAACAAACCAGAGGGACATCTTTAAAACTAATCTTTCTCTTGAATGCTGCATAAAATAAATTATTTTGAAGGTAAGACTTTTAATAATGGTGTTCAACCAGGGAAATGTATAACAAATGTGAGGACAGAAAAAAGAGCACATCAGTTGAGAGAATCCAGAAACAAGTTAAATATTTAAAACTAAAATTCTCATTGTATAAATAAGACATTACATGATTAAACAGAAAATATCTGTTTACTTTTTAGTCATTGTGCTCTCTGTGAGAAAACTTGCTTCTCTAAGTACTGATGCACAAGTCTGAGAGTGTGAGTGGCAGTGTATGTTTGCACATGGACTACAACCACCTAGCAAAATCCATAATGCCAACGTCAAATCTTGTTCATAGTAATCAAATGAAGGCAGAGGGACTCCAATGAATAAGGTGGACAAGATTTTATCTCCCCAAACCTTTATGAGCTTAAAAAGTAAAGCTTGAAAAAACAATCAGTAAATTAAGAGTCTTTACTGAGAAGGGAGAAAATAGCTAGCAGAAAAGTCAATAAGGATTTGATGTAGAAAAGCACACTAAACCTTTTATAGAGACAGAAAGAAAATGTCTCATATTATGTAATAGGCTGGAAGATTCAGGCAATTAGGATATTTTAGCATTTGTAAGAATTAACTTTTGTTTACAACATCTGAAAGTGATAATAAATTAAACATTCCACCCCATGACATTTTTTAGTCATCTTCTGAAAACTCCAGCTCCTAAGCTTTATAGCTCTTCCTTATATATTTCCTTAAGTAATACGTATCCCAGAAGGCCAGAGACCAGTATATATATGAAGAATTGAGAATTGAGAAAAAAATTATATACCACAAACTCAACAGAATGGACAGACTCAAAGAATTCATAGTTAAGATTAGACTTAAAAGAAATGCAAGCACACAAGGCAGAAAAAACACCATGTGACCCTCAGACGTCAATAATATTTATAGTGAAACTCTGTAGTTAGCAAAGGAGCAGAATGTAGCCCATGTAGCCAGGTTAGAACAATTAATTTGTACAACTTAATTTATGTTTCAGCTTTTTATATTTTCTCCTTTCTTGTCAATACTTAAGAAATAGCTGTGTAAAAGAGTGGTGTCACCCACAGATAACCTGTTAATGGGTAGGTTGCCATTCAGCTCGATCTTTGATGTAGTTATTAATGTGGATCTCAAAAAGGCTTTGAACAATGGCTTATCTGGGAAATCTGATTCTACTCTATGACAGTTTTGACAGATGGGTCTTGTTTTCTCTTCACAGTAAATACATTTTTCCTTTGCCATAATGCAATACAAACACTTCCCCAATAAAAAAAAAATATATCTATATACGAAGAAAAATCATCTGTCAAAAGAATACCTGCAGAAGGATTTATATAAAGGAAATGTTCCTAGCCTCAAGGAGGTGATGGCACAAGATTACTTTAACTCGCCTCGTCTGTCAGTGAAATAAGAAACACGTGAATGAACAATGATAGAGTTACTGCAGAACAAGGAAGGATCCTATTTTAACCTAGGACTGAAATATTCTTTATTTCATTATATGCCTGGGCAAAAAAATCACACTTTTTATGCCACAATCCCATATAAATTATGTGTAGAGCTACAGTACAATTGAGTTAAATAATTTAAAAAAATTAATCTTTTAATTGATTTTAAAAAAAAAAGCCTCCTAGAACACACCTGTGAACTCCTAGGAGACTGAAAAAATAGCATAAAAGTTACGCTGCCTGGGGCTGCAGTCTAGCTGGAAGGCCCCCTGCTGTACATGAACATTTCCAGGAGGTTCCCTGAGCTCTCAGTATCCACTTGGCATATGAAGAACATTGAAATTAGGTCTGCAAAATCTTGTATGCTAAGCACTGAGCTAACAATTTCAAAATAGTCAAGAGCAATGGGGCAATGAAACATAGCACAGACTACGGGACAGCTTCCCACATTTGCAGGAAATAGCCCCTGTAATCACTAGGCTCTGGAGTTATTCTGGCTCAGTCTCTGGCACAAGGATGCTTTGTTGCAAGTGGAACAGTAGAGAAGGAGAAAGTGCCATCTCCAGAGCAGAGTGCTGTATTGGCATTTTCTGGAGAGACAAAAGACACTGGGAAAAGTTTGGTATACCAGAGATTTCAAACTGGAGTCCTGCACAACAAAATCCATTAACTAGCAGGATCCCAGGGCAGAAAAAGGGGAGCACTGGCCTGACTGTTCACACAGTGTTAGCCATGCTCTGCAACACTTACATGCTTGAAGCTGGTAGGGTTTAAGCCTGGATCTGAGTTTGTTACACTCAGTGTAATTTAGGCACATACTAGGTGACCTGGCTTTTGGCACTTGTAACAAGTCTCAATCAGGTCTATGCATGCCCTACTACACATTTGGGTTCCAGGGTAACTTTGCTAGTGGAAAGATGTTTTCACAGAAATTTCAGATAACTTCAAGCAAGGAAGCAAGAAAGGGAGAATTTTTATTCTGTGATTCTGAATACATACAATGAAAGTGGAAGCTAAATGCCTAGATTGTGCATTTTGCTACTGCTCCTTACTTTGTACTTCTCAGCTAGATGCAGCTGACACAGGAAAAGTATCCACTAATTCCTTGATCATCCATCAGAAAGGTCTTAAATCAGTCACCTTGGATGGCCATGAATTTGTTTCTAGACTAACCCTAGAAAGAGAATACAAACTAAAAGAGCAGTTTCAAGCAGCAGGCTCTCCTGAAGCCTTGCTGGGATATAACCAAAGTTCACCACATGTGCAGAGACGGTGCCATCATTTGAAATGTAGCATGAGTGATTCTGTTATTTATCCTTGGCACATCATAAAACACCACAGAAAAACAACCCTACCTAAGTAGTAAAATACTGCTAGAAATGCATACAGTGAAGAAAATTATCCAGATGATGCTGGGTTTTGTATTCATACTTTCCTGAAGTTAGCTTTCCTTGTTTCTTTCTGCGAGATTCCTGTACTATTTTAGTTTGCCTGTGAGTCTTAGGAGACAGAAAGAACTTACTCCCCATTGCAGAGTGGTAGCTGGAGTTAAGGTGATACTTGTCTTTTCTAGTGCAATGCTAGACGTTGTCTGGGGGGGTACTGTTTGCTGCTATACAATTATTTGTTGTAGTTAACACTACGCTGTTGTTGAACTATGAAGTGGGGATTGGATATTTCACTGCTGTGCATACAACCTAGCTGCCTCTCTGCCTTACAGTGCATTGGAAATAGGATCTTTTGCTAACCTTCATTCCTGTTTTGTGTTAGGGAAGCGAAAAGTGTAGTCTACAGCAATCTTGGTCTTGTCCACCCATGATGTGGAAAAGAAGGGATAGGTACCTGTAACTTCCTGCAATGGACGTTTCAGCTTTCAGCTTTCGAAATTGCACAGCCTATTAAATTTTTTGTCTCTGTTCCTTTTCGATAGCAACAGCACAGAAAAGCTTGCTTTGCACTATTGGCATTAGTCCAAACGTTGCATCAGCAAACTTCTGGAATTCCTATGAATTCCCAGATGATCTGAAACTCTACTAGCAGTCTTAGTTCTGTCAGATTTTATGGGATCAAATAGTGAGAATTTATCCTTCCCTAAGGCAATCGTCACATGAATGCAGGGCAATATCTTATGTTGTTGTGACCTCTGCTGGAGAAAAGACAAAGGAACATGTAATAGTCTTTTTTTTTTTTTTTNGGCAAGTTGAAAGGAATGAAAAAAAGGCACTTTTTACTTCCCCGTAAGCTTTAAAACCATTTCTTATTATGCATTCAGGTAATAGATTAATTCATATCTGATGGCACATATCAATGTGAAACTAATGGTTAAGTACTCACACACCTAGATGTTCACTTTACTAGTAGCACTCAAAGATCCTGATCAGATTTGGAGCAGATCTGCAGTGGGAGCCTCACAAACAGATGAAAAGGCTAAGCTACCCCAAAGAGTTTACATATAGCTTAAGACATGATGTAGTCAGTAATTCTGACAACGAAAAATAGCTGAAAAGGAAGTGGCTATGCGGATGAAGGCAACAGTAATATTTATTTTTTTCATAAGTTAACTTAAACTCAGCAGTTATTAAAAGTGATGATACAAGGCATCCTTTTCCAATCAGTGAACTATTTACTAAATTCACACTTAAATGCTGGATTATGACATCTATATCTATATGTTCTAGTGATAGAGTGAATAGGGTAGAAGCTAAACTACAAGCGAGGTTGATAGTTAGCAAGAAGGAAAGGCAAAGAGCAGGATTTCAGGAGAGGGGTGAAGGTTGAGAGAAAGACAAGGAAGAATTCAAGGACACAATTTCATTAAGTTCAGATACTGACAAGAAAAATGTGACATGTTGGTCTTTCTTTGGTTAAAACTGATGAATTACTGAGATAAATTATCTCCTAGTTCAAACACTCTGTAATATAAAAATACAGAAGGGATTTTACCAACCTAATTTAATTTGTCTTAGGGGTACCTTCTAATAAAGAAACAGGCTAAAGGTGGGATTCAAAGAGTTAATGAGTGCCTTTTAGAAAACACAACAGTAATGTCAGAGATATCATATAATCTTTAAAAGTAAATCTATGCAGGCTGAGCTTGCTCGGGTAAAGGCCTAAATAACCCTGTGTATAACCCGTGACCTTTAATTCTGCAAAATTACAGCATGGAAGTGAGTACGGAAAGTATAAAGTGGCAAGGTAAACTCATATGTTAAGTGCGCAAATATAATGTTAGCCTCTGACTCAGTTAAATTCTGCTTTGAACTGTAAAGTGAAACAGTAGAAAAAGAGCAAAAACAAGAGTACTGGGGCTTCTCTCTGCTGTTCATCAAAACAGGAATGAAACATTCGATTCTCCCATGTGGGAATGACTTGGAGAAGATCGCAGGCAATGAAAACAATATCTAGATGTGGGGGGAAAAAAGAAAAAAGTAATTGCAATTGTCAGGGTTTCTTCATTAAAATGCAGTCCAAAAGAAACTTCCTTTGTTGATTAAATCATACACATTGCATACAGAATACAGAAACAAAAAAAAAAAAAAAAGAGAGAGAGATCTACATGAAATTATGTAAACAAGACACTGAGCCCTGAGAGCTGATCCCATGTGTAAAAGAAGGAGGACTTCTGATGTCAGAAAAAGTCTGTCTGGGAGGGCTGCCCATCCAACAACATTGGCTAAACACAGGACACCTCCCCTCTTGCCTCAGCTGCAGGCTGACCACCCCAGCCCAGTGCCACTAGTGCAGTATGCATAGCCTAAAACACAAGGATCGCCGGTCTCATGTGACAGAAAGCAGATGGATACACAGCATAAAGAGAAGGGAAACATGAACATGCTTTCCCTGTCCCAGGGATGGGGCTGAGTTGTGGCACAAGGGAGTAGCAGCTACAGGGCTGGTGGAGGCTGGGAAGCCTCTCTCCATGCTGCAAGTAGATAGTGTGCCAATCTCAGAAAAAACATATCCTGCTTCTGCTGGGTCAGGGTGGTCCCCATAGTGCATGGCTGGACCACCTCGTCACTCAGGCAGTGGGACTACAACCAGGGCTGTTGCTAGAGCTGCAACAACACAATGCTGCACAGAGAAGGGAAAGCAAGTTACTTCCCTGTTCTTGCTAGTATCTGCTCTTTGTTATGCCTGCTGCATTCTTCCACTAAATTGTTGTTAAAAGCCTGGCCGAAAGTGAAACCAAACGGGTGACCAAGCAAAGGTTAGAGACAGCTCTGCATTGACAGTGATTTCACTGAAAAAAATCTGCCAGGAGACAGTCCAGCAATAAACAAAAGAAAGTTTCTTGTGGCGTAGTTTGTTTTAATTTAACTCATCATTCTTCCACAGAGTACTGCACAAAGCAGGAGAGAGAGATATTTCCTATCCTGACGCTAAGTTTCCTGAATCAGACCAGGCTCCCTCTCTGATTTAAGGCAATATTTAGAAGACTGGGCCCCACAACATGATGACCAGGATTCCCAGTGCCATCAGCACCCTGATGTGGAGGGTATGGCTGGGGTAGGGGGCAGCTGCCTTCAGAACCTGCCTTGATGTTAACACGTACTGTGCTTTGTATTCTTTATTATAGCTCATGTGCCATTTTCTAAGTTGTCACAGAACCTAGAATACAGACTGTTTATAGGTAGGTAGATAAATAGATAGGTAGACAGATTTATTCTTGGTCTCGCCTGGTGATGAAAGTAACTTCATATTATACAGGCAATCAGTTTCTCTGAAAAATGCTATTTATAGTAATTTGTCACGATGCCTTGAAGTATCTTGCTTCCAATGCGTGTTATGCCACTTTCCTTTGTGTGTGGAAATGACAGAATATTTGCTTTCCACTGTGCAGCAAAGTTCATTTGGGGAGAGGAAATGCCAAGTGCCAAGGAGCTTGTTTTAGCAGACAAGATTAGTGAAGGGACAGTTTATGATCTGAGAACACCCATCTGCATGACACTAATCCAGCACATGGGAGCAGCAGTGCCACAGAGCTGTCAGTCTGCTTTTGCATGCTAAGTAGGACTGAGGCTGATTTTAACAAAAATAAAATGGTTATTTTAAAAAAAAATCCTTCCATATTTTTAATCTGGTTGTAGCTGGAACATAAGCTGATTTATGGTCCACCAGCATTATTGCTATGTGTGGTCATCGGAGATGTCCACAGGTGCCAGACTGGTGCTATACGCTGCCAACAGGAATATGCCTTTAGAATGGCATAAGAGATTTTCCAGACTTTCAGCCTTAGTTGTTTACAAGCAATAAGAAGGTTTACAAGCTGTTTGGAAAAATGTCCCCAATGTTTTAAATATTATTCCTTTAAACACATGAATGTATCTTGCAGGTTTTCTAAAACCGTGCTTTATGCAAGGTAGCTGGAGCCATGACTCTCTCTGAGGAGCAGTCATTGAGTGATATCTTTTAAAGAAAAATAAAAAGGGAAGAAAAAAAGAAAGGAATACTCTTGACAAAAATAGTACAACACTGAGAATACATTTGCTTAAGCCTTCTAGCAAAAAGGAAGACAGAAAGAAAGGTAAAGCTTTTGGAATATCACATTTACCTTCAGCTGGCAAGAAATTAATCCCATGTTGGTTACAATGAAGTTGTGCTTCACGCTGTCACACCATAAGGATCGAATTGTTACTTTATATAAGATATGTATTAGATTGCTATCATCTTACCAGTGGATATTGGCGTTTTGCTGAAGACTTGGCCTTTGTACTGTGAGAACCTCTGAAAGTATTTTAGGAGTGTTCATTACAAAACACTTTTTCCTCATTCTTCTATTCATTTTTCCAGGTCTTAAAAAATACCCAGTGGGAAAAGCAAGACTTATCCCTTATCAGAGATGCAAACTAATGGTTGTAATGGTCTGTTAGCAATTTGACGCTCTTTTTGTTAGCTCATTGCATAAAAGTAGCGTTTTGTTTGTGGAGAGAACCACTTGGGATAAGCACAAGTACTGTTTTGCAGTCAGAAAATTCAAAATTTTATATTCATAGTTTTCATGAGTAGAATTTGTATTAATTGCAAACTATTTTCTCTAAGAATTATGCAATTTAAATATCTCCAATATAATTGTTTTGTTTCCTGCTCTAGTATTTTGAGATAGTGGTTTATAACCATTATTGACTAAAGATTACATATTAGATTTTTTTTCCTATCTAATTCCAAGAAAGAGAGGGGCAAAAATGTTCTGGTTCTATTTTTTAGGAAGTTCTTCACAATGGATTAATAGTTTGAAATATTAAAAGCTCTCCCCACAGCCATGGAGAGCTGTCAAGGACACAGACAAGAGAGTCAAATGGTAAGTGTTAAACATAATTTCCTGCAAACCACATTGGTGTATGATAGCAATGAGCACATGATAAGAATGGATTTAAGCAGAAAATCAACCACAAGTTTTGGAAATTCTCCTTTCTTGTGCAATTTCAAAATTAAATAACCAATATTTTTCAAAATGTATATAACTGACATTAACCGCACAGAGTACAATATACAAACACACAAACCATCTTCCAACAAAAATTCAAAGAGAAAAAAAAAAGTGTTTGATAAAGTGTGCAATAACCTTTTTTTTTAAATTATTTTGCTAACACCTCAGCAGATGTGGTTCACAGCTTTCTATGACTATGCACTGCAGCTGAAATGTTATGTCTCAAAGTAAAGAATTCTGATGTGAAATATAAGCTTCTTTCTTTAGATCTTCATACCAAGCAGAATAAAAGAATCAGACCCCTGAACTGCAGGTCAGTATATTCAGGTGTTCCCAAGACATGAAGACATTTATTCCTACTTTGAATTATTATTAATGCCAAACACCTTTCATCTCTTTACACTAAACTAAAATCTAATAGTGGTGGCTGCATGTGGTGGAGTACAAACTTGGAGAGCCAGCTTCCTTCTTGTGGTACTGAGTGAAAGAAGCTAAACTAAAAGGGGACAGGAAAAAGGAGGGCAAGGCTGTGACTCATTTCCTTTGCTGAGACCAAGGGAGAACAGCTGGCTGGGACCAAGATGTAGAAGACCTCATTCAGAGCCCTTGCTCCTTTTCAAAGCAGTTACTGCAGCAGCCAAAGCCCTGCAGTTTCACACAGTCCAGTTTCACCCAAGGAAATATTTCAGTGAGCATCTGACAAGCAACCATGCTGGCATTTGAGTCTCACAAACCATTACCATGGCATCCTAGTGACTCCAGCCTGGTCTCCTTTCCCTTGCGCTCAGCCTTCGCATCACTGCGTGAATCAGCTGCGTGAGACAGAGCTCATCCGCAACCAGCTGCGGCCCAAGGAGCCCAATCTCCCACCCCAGTGCTTGCAGGGCAGCGTCGCTGAGCCGTCAAAGGAAGCTCTCTGAGTTTCCTCTGCACTATGCCCCTCTGGAAAAAGCCTGCTGCTGAAATCACCTCCATGCTGTCTTGAGCCAGAAGGCTGAGCCACAGCTGGGCTACCAGGGACCTGTGCCCTTCCGCCTCACCGTTTCCTCTGACACAACGCCCCGGAAACATCTTCATTTGCAGCCAGCAGGCAGAGCAATAAAAACTGAAAATGTTTCTCCCAGTGGTAGCTGAGGCACCAAAGGGGAGTAGCAGTGCCTCCGTGGCAGGGGATGAGAACTGCAGCCTTCCCCTCACACTTACAGGATAGGCAGTGGGTGCTTACGTGTTCTGTGTCTCCAAACTATGCTACAGTTAGGTCCCACATCCGCAATGCAAAAGACCTTAATGGTGAATGCTGCTTCCCAGTTTCTGGGTGATAACTAGGCTCATGAAGGCATTAGAGACAGTAGCTGATCTGAAATAGATAGAGAAAACAGAGAACTCACAGAAAGGCGTGCATTCGATTATGATTCTGACTTTAATAACTTGAAAGCACAGCTACCACTGAGCGTGCTTATAAACAGATAGGTAATGTGAATTACACAGCGCAATCACACACAGGCATTTTTATAGTACAGTCTTTACAGACTGCAAACAGCAGGTAAAACAGAGTTTGCCACATCCATACAGATTTTTCTGTCATGACCCCCAGGACGTTCTTTAGTTCAGGGAAATACTGTTCTTCACAGCTTGTTTATAATCACTGAGCATAGGTGCTCCTTAGATTATAATGACCTTTTCTACAGGAGGAAGGGGAATATTGGTTGTGTTGCCATATCATTATAATTTATTAAATTTTTTTTGTCTATTCAATGTTTTTAAGGAATTAATACAGACTGGTTATATGGCATGGACAGCATTAAGCTCATTGTGAACTCTAACAGCCTCCTTTCTCAACAAAGGACAAACAGAGCAGATGTTACCTGCTTTTAAAGTTTATCTCTAGCCATAATGAGTTTAACAGACTGATTTTCCACAGAGAACTGGAAAGTGAAGCAAAGGGTCCAGAACAGATAAAAACTGCATTTAATTTTCCAGTGAGCAATTTGTGGGGTTTTTTTTAAACAATGTAGGGTAATAAAATGATTCCTTGGATTTAAACTTCTATCAACTTTACAACAGCTCTAAATTTCTGCAGATCTCCATGGATATTATTATTGCAGGTATCAAACTTGTTATTTTCAGGTCCCAGCCACCACAAATCTCGTGTTGAAAAGAATATGTTACAAATAGTTATGTATTTCACTTGCTGTGAATTCAGTCAAGTCTGGACTTTATTTTCATCCTTTTGCTTCCTGCTCATCTGAGAGCATTGCACAGTCCCAGAACAGGACTTTGTCATTGAATAAAAATATTTAATCCAACAGGATAAAAAAAAAAAAGACAAATAGGAGAAGGGAGATTTATTCAATAACCATAATTTTACAGTAATTATAATTTTCACAGATCAGTGAGAAATTAAAACTTTGGCAGGGACTTCAGAATATTTTGAAGGTCCCTCTGTACCAGAACACTAATATAGTGAAATGCACTTTTATTATGCATAAAATTATATGAAATGCTCAGCCAAATGCTAGGAAGATGACATGTAAGTTGTGCACAGGACAATGTAGGACATGCTAAGATGTGCTGAGCCCTTATTTTCACTAAAAGTAATTAGATAATAGAGCTCTGAGGTATCACTAGCACAATTTGCAGGTCTAACAACATTGAAAAAAGAAAATGGTATATGTGTCACAAATGAAAACAAAATATATTCTGTTTCTATAAGCAAGATTATTCACCATGATTTGAGCATTTTTTACTTGTTCAGCACAGTACAAAACTCAACAGTTGCTGTGTGGTTAAGTGGATGAAGGTTGCTTGAGGTGCTTTTTCAAAAAAAAGGAGAGACAAAGGATTTTAACTCAAAATATAGGAGAGACAGAGAATGGTTTTACAGAAAGGAAATGTGACTTGAAATCAGACCATGCAAAATTATTGTAACCATTTCAAAATCACTTTTTCCAAGTAAGCAGCATGTTTTCTTAAAGGTGGATGTAACATAGAACATTTGAATGTATAACTTGTCTGCTAAGTCAATGTTATGTTATGAATGAGACGGCAAGCTAGGAAGCGTTGAGAATACAGCTTCGTGAAACACATTGATGAAAGATCTTTACTTAGAAGTACCAAAGAATAAGAATAAATATTTAATTTTCAGTCACAGCAGTCTGATGCTGATCACAGGGCATGAGCAACATCTACGGTTGTTACTTTTATTCATGTTGACTATTACCTGCTCCTCACTGCATATACAGGTGCATTCTGAGAACACATTTATTGTTGAAAGTCAATACAGCATACAGAGCTAACAGAAAGTTCCTCAGAATAATTTCAGCTGGTGGATTCCTTCCTGTGTTTCTCTCCCATTCATGATGTAAAGCAATCCCACAGAATTAAATACTAAGCTTGCTAACAATGAGAAAGCCCTTAATACACACAGAAAAAAAAAAAAACACTCCTAAAGGAACAAGGAATCCTTATTAAGATCTGTGTAGGTAGCATAAATCTCCCTCTACATTTCAGGGAACAAGACTCCATCAAAACCAGTTTAAAACTCCAATTTACTCCAACACCCTTTGAAAAATCTCAGATGGATCACGAAGCGTCTTTAAAATCAGTTTCTTCACTTCTTCTATATACAATCTTCCTTTTTCTAAGGAATATCTAGTGTTTTCTTACTATGAAATGTTAACAAACAGTGAGCTGAAACCTCTATGCAAATCAGTGTCTCATGACAGATTAATCCCAACTTGTAGGAAGAAGTTTGTCTTAAAAGAAAGCATGAAAGCCCTAGAGCACTGTGGCCCATGCTGAACTTCAATATGATTCCTGACAGTCTTAAAGTTTCTGGGCTAAAAACACATGTAGTTTAAAAATCAATGACGTTAGAAAAAGATCTCAAATTAAAAGACAATTTGAATTACTGTACTTTTCCCACATGCCTGAAGTCCATAGATTAGAAATCTTATCTGAGTAAGATGAAACAACTTACATTGCACTCAGCTGTACTTTCTCTAATTTAAAATACAAGTCTTACTGAACCCCAGATGCAGACAAGTCGGGATCCAGTCTTAACTCATTTGTCCTCTCCCTTAGTAACAGTGCATATCCAGTCTTTTCCTAGAAAAATACTGTAGTTATTGCAGTAAACTTATCTCTTGATTGGGTTATCCGTGCTTAGTGTTTACATGCAGAACAGCCATGCTGGTGCTCACTAAAGGTCTGATTGATGTAATATCTTACCTCCAGCTGAAAGCAGATGCTTATGGAAGCAGTACAAGAGTCAAGTCAAGTATAAACTGAACTTTCCCTTGGTTTTTCCTCCCAGGTTCTGGCAATTATTTTAAAGATCACTTGAGCTGGAAATTGCATCTGGATCATTGTGCTTTATGAGGATACATAGCCAATACCGGGGTTTTTTGTAAGCCTTTTTCAATAAGTTCCACAATTTAATTACATGAAAGTTGTTTTGTGATGTCACAGACTTGTTTTATACTGAGATATGGTAAAAGATTTTCTCCTGCACAGAAAGGGCCTGTATTGTATAGAAGGCCCCCAATGGAATTCCATTTATTTTTTAGAAGACCGTAAATTGACTAATTTTGTTGTTATTAATCTTGTGAGTATTAAAATAATTATCAAAGCCCGAATTCTGGACAAGGAAATAAAATCAGGACATAAAAATAAAGCTGTCTCATTGGAATAAGTAACAACAGCTTGCACATGGGTTTGCATCTATCCTGTGTTTCCACAAGACCTATCAGACTAAGGACCTGCTCAACCCTCTACCCTATAGAGTTCAATACAAGTATACAGTGATAAATCCACAGAGCAGATTATACAGCACATATTCTTATGCAATAATAAGTGCCTCTGTGCCATAACACAACCCTGGTGAGTATTTGGGAGAAATGATTACCTAACTTTCTTACCTCTATTCCTCAAATATGTTTTTCTGCACAGGAGATATTTCTTCACGACTATAATTTTTTAAAATTAGTTTTAGTCTTTCAAAATGTGATAAAAATATTATTATCTAGAAGTGGTACTGTAGTAGCAGATAAATTTTCCTCATAGGAGCAGGCAGGATATTGCTTTTCTTTTACCTTTTTAATTCTTTCCCAAAGACGTTAGAGGTAATAATCCAGCTTTTGAAAAGTTGCTAGTTTTCTCATGTACAAACTGAAATCTTTGGGTAAGCAAATCTAACCTGCAAAAGACAAGCTATATGCAGTGTTTAAATATAACTGACTCTCATACACTCTGTACGAAGTTATGTTTTCAGTGAACTGTGCTTCTGAGAAAAAGGAAAAGATGTTAGGGGCACGCTTTCAGGCTTCTAAGAAAATAACTGAATACAAAACAGTTTTCATTCTTCTAACAAATATCTTGTGATAAATATCGCTAAGTTTAGTAGCCTATTGACACAGATAATGCATTTTTGTAATGCCTTCAAGTACAAGAAGACATATGCAATGTTTTCTTCTGAAGCCTCCCATCCTGCAAAAACTGAAGCGCATGGGCAACTTCTATGCACATGAAGATTTACAATGAACACAGTGGGGTTCTGCACTTGCAGGAATATGTTTGGGGTTAGGACCACTCTTCTGTCCCTCAGAATTCTTCATCATATCTCAATGTGCTTGAGGCTCCTTATCTGTAGTTGGTAGGGCCCCTGGGCATTCCTGGCTGCGCCCCTGCAAAGCGTGGATTTCCAGGCGGATAGCCCGGCATTCCATAGCCCCTGGGCCCCGGTGGCCTCATCACAGCTATGGACGGGGGAGGAAGGCTTCCTCCTCTGCCCTGCGGGGGATAGTGGCCATTCGGGGCAGGACCTGGATGTTGGAGTGCCTGAGAGGAGCTGGCTTCTTGTGGCTGGCCTGTCTTCTTCCCTTCATTGCCATTCTGTCCTTTCTTGTCTGAAAAATGTTTGGAGAACAGAATTAAAAAATGAACATGCAAACCACAAATCCCCTGTGAAGAATATCCTGCAGCTGCCTGTCCACTCCAGAGTGCAGTGGAAAGTCTGGGGCCTCCCCTGCCTACAGCCTGAAATCTGTGATAATGCACCCTCACCATCTTTGCACTGTATTTTCCCTACAGTCTTCCACCCCAGTGGAAGAAAGTGGAGGCTTTTCCCAAGTAACTAGATGCACTTAAATGTCATCTATAAATGACAATGAAGGAAGTAAATTCAAAGTTAGGAGGGCAGGTTTTGAGGCTGCAGACATGCCTTGCATGTGGTTCTTCCAAAGGCCGTCATCTCTAATTTCGGTTTCTCTGCTAGGCTTGAACCTATGTGGGCTGTGTGGCATGTATGCATGATGGGGGAAGTCTAGCAGTGTCCAGGGGAAAAGAAACAGCTTGAACAATCCTTCAGGACAGACTGAAACCTGCCGGACCAAGCTAGGCTTTCTGATAAGGATTGCTACCATTCTGTGTTCTCACTATACCTTCTCCCAGGAAAAGCTGTCCTGAGCAGTCCTTGATCAATGAAATATGATAGGAGGGTGCAAGATTTGGACCTGACTGGTTTGTGATAGGTGTCTGTTCACTGATGTTTATACCAGGCTTTAAGTGGGGATTTTTTTGCAGGGCTGGGATCTTGCGATTCCTTATAGCTCTATTACAGTTCTTTTTTTACTTTGCTGTTGCCTGGTGTGGAATAATGTTACAGTATTTCTTACACAAGCCAAAGAAAGAAAAATGGATTGGAGATTATGCTAATACTTGTGAATCAGTATTGTGAATATCTTTCATGAGCTTATGGCAAAGGAAGTAGTGAAGGCAGTGAGGAAGACTAAGGTCTGGCATACCAGAATTCCTCATCTTGAGGAGTTCAAAACACTCCTTACCTTGGTTTGGAGTGGATTCCTCTTGCTTGCCTTCTTTTTGCTTTGGCTGTGGTGGTTCTGTCTCAAATGGATTTTCCTCATTTGATTTTTGTGCCTTTTGTTTATTTCTTCTTTTATTTTCTTCTGCTTGCTAATAACGGGGGGGGAGAGAGAGGGCATCTTTCAGTGACCTGAATGGCTTCTTTAATATTTAGTAAAACCAAAAATCAATAATTCACTATTTCTTACACTCTGTAACTTCTTTTTAAGTTCCAAGTTAGCTTCCTTGTAGGATTTGGATGTAGCGTTGAGATAATAAATACTGAGGCTAAATTTAAAGAAAAATAATAGTCCTTGTTAGGCAATGATTTAAATATAGAGACTCTTACAACATTCCTATAGCAACAACTACAGTTGTGCTAATATAAAATCGGTATCTTTTCCTCATTTATTGTGCCTAATCAGTAGTAGTATTTTGACAAATAACAGTGTGCTTCCTTACAGTATAAAGAAGGTACTGTTATTTCAGGGAAAATAGAGGCTGAAAGAAATTATTCTGTCCATTAATACTTCACATTGAATCTTGTAGTAGTTAAGGAAGACATTCCATAAAGCTATGCCTCGCTATGAAGTGTGTTCTAAAGAATAACTTATATAAGTTAATTAATTTGTATGACATATCTTAAAAATGAGTAAATCATGCTTTTTTCAAACTTTTGAACTAATACAATAGGCAAACTCAAGCACTGCCATGAAAACAGCCAAAAGCATAGGTTTTCATTCTTGTTTTAAACTATGACCTCCTTCTTCTACTAAACAAAAACATAACTGCATAATACCATTTCATTTTTCAGTGTATTGTGGAAATTTAGTGATAACTATGAAATTAGTATTTTTAACCATCCTGATTTAATCGGAGAAATTCTGATATGAAGTCTGTTACTGATGTAAGCAGTAAATAATTAATCTGCATATGCTGTTTTCTGTGCTTTGCCTGATTCTGTCTTGTATTTTCCTTTTATTTATTTATTTTTTATTATTTATTTATTTATAATATATTTGCCTTGGACCATTCCAAGAAAACAATATTGCTCAAAAAAATTCAGCAGGAGTTGACCATGTATTTCAGTGGACAGTCTGGATTCTTTGTTTTTCTAGCCAAGGATTAAAATAGAATATGACGTTAAGTGAATCTTGGCAAAATTTAATCTCAGAATTTCATTTTGTTCATGTAAAATCCTTCACAATTTCTATTGCATTATGTAATCTACTCTACATTTATTTGCAGTGCTACAGTGCAGGGTTAAATCCCAGCTCAACTCTACTTAGAATTAACTTTTAGTTCAGCAGTATGCTAAATAATACCATATACATATACAGCAGTTTAAAATGCCTTTATAAAGCAGGATTCAATACAGTCTCTGAGAAAGACTATTCTACAGTCATTATTCTTTACCAGGTACTGACTTACAAAAGTCTCTACTAGCCCCATTTCTTAAAGTCTCCAACACCCTGTCTCACACTCCTATCCCAAAAGCATAGAGTACATTGTTTATCAAGGACAGGCCAAAGGTGCTGATCAGACTCACTGAAAGTTACTGAGAAATAACTCTGCTTCGTTGTGCTCATGTTTCTATTGAACTTGCTAAGGACTTGTGATGTGTTGTTCTGCCTATTGGACAAGCTGATCAAAATCAGAGCGCTTCATATCCCTTATAGACTTCTGCGTTTTAATAGCTTTGACATTATCATGACAACATTTTTGAAAAGCAATGACAAAACCAAAAAGAAGACCATTGAACAAAATAGAGATATTATGCTTTGTGCGAAGGCACATTAATTATGATCAAATAAAAGGCTCATGAATTCTTCAAGTCCCTCACCACAGGGCAATCATCACTGTGTTTAATCAGATATTCAGGCAGTGAAGATTCAGAGTGAAAGAAACTTAACAGACCTTAGATTAAGCAAGTTTTGAGTTAATATTCCATACGTACACCATCAGCAATATAAAAGGTAGGATGAGTCCAGGGTTAGAGGCATAACCAAATACTTTCCCGAACCAGGAAGGGAAGTCGTGCTCCAGAGTTTCTGATATGACTTCAAACATTCTAGTCTTCCCACTATTAAACAGAAAAGTTGACAATATATTACATGCAAATATTATGGCAGCGTCAATGCAGTAGTATGAATATATAGCTTAATCACATCAAATCAAACCTGGGAAAATGACAATAAACTACATGTTAACATTATTTAAAACCTGACATTCTGAAAGGAATATTATTTAAAATACTATATACGTTTTTTAAGGGGGAAAATAAACACCAATATTTTTATTGTATGGTAATAGATTTTGCCTGTAGTTACCACCAAGACTACTTCTCAAAGGACCAGTGTACTGAGTTGTGAACTCCATGCCACTAACCACAGAGTGAAATGCAATTTGTGCTCTATAAAGTCCTGGTGAAAAATTCAAATCCCATCTTTGCATGTTTGATAAGGAAAAAATGATCTGCTTGCGATTGGTTCCTGTTCAGTACTCTTCAGCCTAATTCTCCTCTGTCTTTGCTGTGTACCAGTGCTATAGAAGTCAGTGTCTTTGTTTTAGGAGTTTTTTGTTATTGTTACAGCAATCTAATAACCTTCATGCATAATTGTTCCATGGGCAGCTTATCTAGAACGCATTTTTTCCCTAGACCACTATCATTACGTTTTTCCTTGCAGAAGCATTTTAATAGATGTTCTAAAAGTCCCTTCCTGCTTATTTTGGCTTTGGCTGTGCCTCACAACGTAGTGTTTGATTTTTTTTTATCTGAACAAAACCAGCAAAATTGGTCTTTATGTGTATTGAAACTAATTTCTAGCTTCAGCCGGTTAAAAGAATTGCCACCAAATTGCCACCTGATATTCCAGTCATTGGGGTCTCCTGTCACCCCTTCTCAGTTCTTGTAAAGCATTTCTGACAAACAGGTCTGTTCCTTAACTCATTGTTTTCAACTTTTACCCTCTTCCCAGTAATGTAAAAAGGTTGTGGATAGAATTCTTCTTCAGGCCAGCTCTTTCTCTCCACTTCCCCCACCCATCCATGGTGGATGAGAAATTCCAACCTGTGCTTTTCTTATCTTTTTCCCAGCATGTACAAAGCTTCTTCTGTTGCAACTTTGCTAATTCTGTTATGGCTTTCCTGCTCCTGGCAACTCTCTGTTGAGTTGTATACATTTCTTTTAATGATGGATTAAAGAAAACAAACTAAATCAAAGCAAAATAAATACATAAATAAATAAAACAACCAAAGAATCGGAAGTTTCATAATAGATGAGATACTGAGTTTCTAACAGGAAAAAGTTTTCTTTTTTTTTAACATACAGCGATGCACTACCAGTATTTATCCACTGGCTGCTCAACAGTAGATTACCTATACCCAGATTTTATGAACCTTAATTAGCTTCAAGTCCTCTCCCATTAAAATTTACATCGAAGATTTCACTTTTTTTACAAAGAACAAAATATCTCTGTATTCGATAGAAAAAGTTGCAGGCACTATTATCTTTCTCACTTTGAACAGTAATCTTACCATTCATGTAATATCCAATTCAATAACTGCAGCTACTCAGATCTGACTCCAGATGTCTCCCTCTGTACTTTCTTTGCTATGACAACTAAAAAATCTTACTTTGCATCACTTGCTTTATTACCATTACTTCTGAAAATTCAAGCAATTTCCTGTCTCATCAGAATTTTTGGCAAGTCATGCAATTCTCCCTCTTAGGTGACTGTGACTATTGCAGGTGGCTGGAAACAATCTCCCATATATTTTTCCTTTGGCCAAAGTTACTGTGGCAAGACTTCTGCTCCTTTACAAAGTGCACTGGGGATTATGCTGATATCATTTTACTCACAACAGTAATGTATTATTCAAACCTTTCCTTGCAATCAGGATGTCTCTTTTTTTTTTCATTTTCATTTCATATATTGATTGCAGTTGTGTACTCATTACAGTTGTATGTCATGCTACCTGGCAAGTAAAATGATGAAAATGGTCCTGGACTCCTCAGGTAGTGTGTACAGGAGGAGAAAGGGTGGCAACATCTATGTTAGCTTGAATGCAAGGCACGTTTGCACAGGCAAGGCAGGCCTAAGTTTTTAGAGGGGATTAATGAACGTGGAGGTCTTGAAGGTTTCAGAAAGAGATTCAGCTTCACAGTGGCAATACAGATGCATGAAACACTGTGTCAGTTTAGGAGACTCACAGCAAAGACTGCACCACCATACATTTGACACACAACCATACATTCTGATCTGCCTCTCCTACAAGGCATATGTAGGTATTTCCTGAAAGCCACCACTCTCAAGACAGCAGACCAGAGATGCATAACAGGTCATTGCTGTACTCCTTAAGAATAATTTCTGGCTTAATTCCAGCAGTAATGACATTTTTTTACATCACAACTAACTAAAAGTTTTTCTCTTCTACACTTCACATAAAACTTTCTGAAGAATTACATCGTTTTCTAGTATTCCAGTTTCAGGAATTGTTCACAATGAGAAATATGACACAACTAAACACTCAGCCTATCAGGTATTAACACGTATTATAGGAGCTCTTTTTCATTACTGGATCATTCACTGTGATGTGATGAGACGGTTCATTACATTAATAACAAAAGATGGATGTAAAACGCAAAAAACCTGAAAGGACCACAGTCAAAAGATGGTGGGATGGAAACAATGGTGTACACAGCAGGCAGTGTGGAGAGAAAGAGGATGAAAAGCAGCATGGCCATGTAGAAGTTATTGGATCTGGAAGCCTTGAAGACCCTCTCCTGGGGGACATTGCAACACATCACTGCCCAGCACTGCAGGTACATGGAAGTGTGGAGGCGGAATACATTAATTGCTGGGAGACACGGAGCATAAAAAGATCCCATCCTAGAAAATAAGCAAAGAAAAAATAACCACTTCATTGTCATTCTAGATATGCCACCTATCCCCTATGTCAATGTGCTTTGCAGCCATATACACTGTGCACTGAGAAATCAAGTTCATAAAACCATCTGTATATTAATTTTTGTTGTCTTGTCTCTTTAGTCTTGCTTTAAGAAGATCTAGAGGCACACTACACAAATATTATGACAGATTCTATTACATTAATATCTCTCCTTCCTCTTTTCATTACTCTTCAATGAAAATACAAAGGATTTGCTAGTCTATAGTTGAAGGGAGAGAGCGCTTCATGGCCCTGTGTCTTACCCTCATCAGTTGCAAAATACTCCTCCATTTCAACATGTTCAAGATCTGGGTAACTTATGGACTTTATTATAGTATTTCAGTATAACACCTATTTTATATGATAGAAAAATTCTTGCCTAATCTTATTAATATGGAGAAGACTTGAAATTACTTGCATCCCACCTGCTTTGTGAAAACACAGAGAAAAAGAAGAGAGTTTTCCTAACCGCATGGTCTCTGTCTCATACACAAAAACAGGTGTACACATACATGCGTCTTGTATCCTTCCCAGCTCTGTGATAGCACCAGCTCACAGAGCTGAAACTCTTTTTTCGCTCTGCTTCAGATGAGCACAACCACGTGCAGTGGAATTTGTAAAGCTCAGATACAACAGAAAGAAATTTATCCTATGTATGTATTAAACATGGTTTTGGCAGGGTATGTTTATTATCATTTAGTCAACCTTTTTTTATTTTTCTAATGTATTTGGTTCAGTTTAAATAGTCAGAAAACATTTTGAAAAACACTACAGCTCTAGTGCCTTACTTGGCCCTGCAAATATGAATTATCAAGTAAATGTGGTCCCAACTCTGTGATAAGCAATAAGCAGAAGGACGCTGTATCTAAACAGCATCACAAAAACACAAGACACAGTTTCTGTGACAGAATGTGTACATTGGGGCATGACAGGTTTACAAGGCCCAGAGTCTGCACATGCAATGAAGTAGAAAAATAATAAGCATGTGTAGAAGTTTTGTTAGAGAATAATCAGGAATTGACTCCCTCACCCAGTCTTCAACGCCTCTCAGCTAGAGAATGATTTCCAACCTACCTTCCAAAGTGTTAATTACAGCAGTAGAAAGTATTAATGCCACCAATTGTGTATAAAATTGCAAGCAGAGTTTATGTTGCAGCCTTATAATTTTGACAAACAGCAGCCTTAGAAATGTTTCCTATCAGAAATCAGGCAGATAGCAACATAGCGATTGCAAACGTAAGTTACTTTTCTAAGGTGCAGGACATAATATAGGTGTCTCACATGCCAGCGGCAGGGTTGGGCTCCCTCCAGCCGTACTTTTATGGCATGCCATCACTACGAGGCCATAGCTGGTGCTGTGCTCATATCCAGCAACATACCTTCCTTCTGAGTAAGCCCACAGTGCTGCTGTCAGGGTCCTCAGTGCGTCACCCCAACAGGGTTTGGTTGTAGGGGCTGCAAGATACTTGCAGCCTCTTTCGTTGTCATATTTCTGCAGCATTTATTTGACATGCACACAATGCACAACCTTTGGGGCTTTCACCAAGAAAAAAGACTGATCATCAAAGTCATATTAAAGGTAAAAAATTAGGCCTTAGCAAGAATTAACTTTGAGAATTCAGCAGTGCTTATGGACGACAGTTCCTGAGGAATCATAGAATCATAGAATGGTTCTGGTTGGAAGG
>VWZL01004886.1:109576-177530 GCA_013396915.1 Stercorarius parasiticus
AACAACCCCAACTCTCTCAGCCTGTCTTCTTAGGAGACGTGCTCCAGTCCTCTGATCATCTTCGTGGCCCTCCTCCATCAGGAAGACTGGTCATCTTGCATGAGGACTCTACATGCCAGTATACTTTACCACCCATGTAAAGTCCAAAAAGGGGATCAAACATAGACCTCGTCTCGTGTAGAGCTAAGGAATAATACTGAACCAGTAGCATTTTATGCACTTTCACATGCCTGCACAGATAAGTGTACATATATTTGGTTTAAGTTCTTTTTTCACAGGACTTAAAAGAGTGGTAAGGTATTTTGAAAAGCTGAAATTCAAAGCAGAACAGTTCAAGCCAGGTGCTTGCTCTAGCAAGCGGTCAGTCAGTCAGTCAAAAAAAAAAAAAAAAAGATATGATTCATCTACACAGCTTTTTACTGGTTGATCTTACCAGGTCATGGCATAATCTTAGCCCAGAACTAGTTTTGAAGCGGTCCCACTAATAACAGTGTACCAGAGTTTGATATATATTGCATTACGCTTCCACCAACCAAAGCCATGGGACAGGATCAGCATTTCAGAATAATCTTTCACAGACACAGCTGAATCCTGCGATCCTGCAGATGCAACATGCTTTGCCACACCTACCAGATCATGCCTTGGTTAAAGATCAGTCCCAGCACATTTCCACTTATATCAAACTCAGAATATGATGGCTGAAAGAAATAATACAGATGCTTTCATTAGGGTTGCACAAAGGGTTTTAAGATGACTTATAGTAGATTAAAACTGTCACTTCCAACAGCAGCAGCATACTGGTATCGTGTTGTAAGACCTCTTTTTACAACTTATCAGTGAATCATGAAATAAATTAATATGACTCAAGGCCAAGAGACAGACTTGAATACAGCTTGTGATATTTTACTGGAAATGTTTTTGAGATTTGTTCAGAGGAAGGAGAATTAAAAATAGTTCTGGGTATTGGGTAAATTTTAAAACAATAATTCATAAATCTTCCATTGGAGTGGCTAGTGGTGGTCATCTAATGTGTCCTCCAATACAGCACCAGCAGCACCAGCCATGAAGCTGCTGTGATTTAATTCCTGTTTGAACTATAACTCTATCTTTCATATTTTAACAGTTGCACTGTTGAAGAATTCTTTTTAAGCATTGATAGATGTTGCCAATCCTTGTCTTCCCTGCTTAATATGAATATCATATTTCTGATTTGAGTGTGTTTGATTCAGCCATAGGTTCTCATTATCACTTTGTCTGCTGAAGAAATTTTTTTTTCTCCAGTATAGACACATAAATACTGTAAAAAAAATATTCTTTAGTCATATTTCTAAACTATTCATCTGACTCTTCCATTCTGTTTTTCCAAATCTTTAATCATTTCCACACCTCTTCTTTTACCCTATTTATTAGTCTCTAATGCATGAATGCTCATCTGCAAACACTGAATAGACTGCATTTGAGCAATGATTGGAATACGCACATGCATACTAGTTTGTGTACATATGCACTATAAAAAAACTTTCTGGTAAGAAATTGTGGCTGTGAACTTTTGGCTTACACCTAAAAGTCTGATTCAAGCATATTATTCATCAGATTTTGCATTGTCACATTTTGTTTAATCAGCTTTCTCATAAAAAAAAATTGCTACACCATAGCTGGTGACTTGCACAATTCACCATAGTGGGTGAATAAAAAGATCGTGAATAATGTGTGCCTTCCAGGTGTTAATTACACAGATGACTGATAGACAGAGGAAGGGGCATGAGATACCAAGACTATTATGCTATTAAAATCACCAATTAAAGTCAAAAGTTTTAGTTGTACTGTATTATATTGTTGGAATATTTGGACCCCCTGCACTCTTTCTGTGTATTTTTTCTGTATACGTACACATATATACGTGTATGTTTACAACAAACTGCTATATTTATGTCACATGTATTTGTGAATCTGCTTCCATACGAGGAAAGATTAAATAGACTAGTACTATTCAATGTGGAGAGCAGTTGACCAAGGAGAGCTGTATAGAGGGATAGAATATCATAAGCGACACAGAGAGATGAATAGAATCATACAAGACCAAATAACGTGTGACTGTTCTTCATAACATAAGGGCTAGCATTAACAAATAAAATAATATTAAATTTAATTTTTAAACAAACAACAGGAAGTGTTTTTCCACACAACATACAAGTTAATTTCTGGAATTCTTTGCCAAAGGACATTTTGGTTGTCAAAAATATTTAGGGTCTAAAAAAAGTCTAAAAATTAATGGATGACAGGTACATCATGGACACTAACCACAAAGACACAGACATAGCTACTTCCTAGGAAATATTTTAAGCTCAGATATTACCAGAAATTCAATGATTTTCACTTTGCACTTCTACTTCTGGCTCTTGTTTCAGGCAATTTACTGGATGTGAGGACCATAATGGACCAGACCATTATAGCCATTCTTACATACTGCCAAATAAAAATTTCAGTAATAAATTGGTTTCAGCATCCCTACCAGCGGATGTGTTGTTGACACTTTGAGAACAATACTACATCATGGAAATAAGATGTCTCCTCGTTGCTGGATAAACATGTCACAGCTTTCATTAACAGCATTGAAGCTCTTGTGTGGGGGCTGTGACGTTCATTCTCACTGCTGGTTTCCTGTCTTTATGTTCTTTACTCCATATATGGATGAATGGCCAGAAAAAAGGGTGCACTCTGTGCAGCCCTTTAGTTCAGACCCTTAATTAAAGCTCTTTCTTTTATAGGCTTTGCTCTATTGATTGAATTACTGTATTATGTTCTATTACCATCCTGAATGGTAACAAAAACAAAGAGCAAAAATGAAATCTGAACAGTAAATGGATGAATGTATGCATCTTCACTTGACAACTGTCACTCCCAGTTCAAGCCAAGCTGTCCTACAGTGTGGCTTTCTACACTGGGTTACTGCAGGCATCCCACAAAAAATATATCTAGTAGGCTTATCCATCTGTTCTGGATACCCGCGGTCACCTCAAATAACACTAGGCTCCTGTGTTTGGGCAGGTCATGCAACAAAAAGTCCTTGCATAAAAGCAGCTGATTCAGAGTAAATAGCAAGACAGAAGAGGCTTCAGGAAGCCCAAATGGAAGCCAGATCATCCTAGCTTCAAAGTCTGTCCAACAGTCTTCAGAATGGCTTTCAGGCTTGTGTTCGTTCAGGCTCTTTCATTGATCATGGATATCCTGATAGGAAAAAGGTCTGGACTATCACTTCATCATCTTTGGGAAATATGATGTCAGAGCTATTTCCTGTCAGATGCAGCACTGACTACAATGACTCATGTGTTCCCCACATCCAGCCTTTGCTATTGTGGTGGCTGTGGAACATCTGAAAATATGAGGAAGCTCCAGATGCAATTTAAGTATATGAAAATACGTGGTTCCACAAGTTGTGCTGGCTCTCCACCCATGATGTATTCAAATTCCTGCATTTGATATTGATATTGCAAGGGTTATAACTTGTTTGTTCACAGCCTGACTGGCTGGTAGTCTTTGTCTCCAGCCCTACACCACTCCTGTTTGAGACATGCTGTAGAATTTACAGGAAGAAACCTGATCCTTGCTATAAAGTACGAAATTTCATAGGAACCAGCCAACAGCAATGAGATTGCTATACCAGAAAAATCTTTTTTCTATAGAAAACACAAAAACTTTTTCTTCTTATGGACAATCACCATTTCCTAAGAGGCTGCTTTTAGTAAAACAAGAAATTTGTAGATGTTTGAAGCTAAAATTTTGAGGAAAGGAGGACAAAAGGATGTCAGAACAGCTATGATGGCTGTCCATGCAGATGCACCCAAGATAGCTTTAAAAGACTAAACTTTTTTCCATACCTCTCAGTAAGTACATAAGAAGTTTCAGGAGCTTCACAGTCTTTGCCAGTACCCTGACTACAACTTAACAGGTGAAACAGCAGCATCAGAATTTACAGCATGGGTATCTTAGTTAGCTAATTTAACCTCTCTCAGATCTATGTAAAGGAGTAAAATCCCAGCTCCCAAGTGATAAGCTCTACACTGACCTGTCTTATGGGACTTGGTAACTTAAACTAAAATAATTCTACTAAAAATACATAAGATTTCTAGAACAAGTTCTTTCACATTTTTCTCCACAAACACTGGATGTCTCAGTATGTTAGAAGACCCTATCTGAAATCCCATAGAAATCAGAGAGTTTGTGTGCTCTGGAACAGGGAATGAGTCTTCAAATTAGAAATGTGTGAAAAATGTGTACTCAGTTTTCTTACACAATCAAATGAAAAGGAAAAAAAAATCAAAAACATTTCCTAAAGTTAGGAAAGTCTAAAGAATAAGACAAATATCAAGGCATAGGCAAATTCTGAGAAAAAATAACACAATGTTGTTCAGGGATTCTTAAGGTGATGATTCTAGCCAACTGTTAACTGTGTAGGATTGAAAGCAAAATGTAATTTACTACAAAAATGTGAAGTGATAATCTGATAAAGACATTTAAAATAACAAACCAGATACTTACAAATCCATACTCCAAGTCCCAGCACCAGCAGTAGTTGAAAAACCTAACAAAGACAGCTCTCAAGAAATCACCAATTAGAATCGTGATGTAAGTTGTCATTGTGTCAGAGACTGTTAGCCGCACAAATTCCTGTTAGAGCAAAATTTTCTCTTAAGAATATATTTAAGCAAAAAACAATATAATGAAATACTAGACTAGATCCCTAATTGTTGTTGCTCTGCTTCAACATGGAAAAGACTCTGCTCCTCCTCTACATTCACTGATTCTGAAAAATGCATGGAGAGAAACTGCCCCTTGTTTGCTAGAGGTATCCTTTGCTCTAATTTGTGCTCGTATTATTAGATGAGACTTCCAGGATATGATTTGACTTCCAGCCAAGAGAAATCTGAGATGGTACCTTAAACTCTTTTGATCCCTTTGACTTTGGGAACATTAAAAAAAAAAAAAGTTGAATGGCTTGTTTTCTCAAGGAGCACCAGCTCCCAGTGAATATGGAGAGGAAAGAAGAAAATTCTTGGAAATCTAATGGATTTTTCTAATGGATGAAATTAAATTTTTTTCTGGAAATTACATTTTATATTAATAGGTCAGTAAGAATAAATTTTTAACTGAATCAAGTAAGATGACTGAGCAGATTTAGCATTAAACCACTATTGTTCTTTTGTGTTATGTTACTTAGCTAAAGATAGAGATGCCTTCTCAAAAGCACACTGCTGTAAGAGCTGTCTTACAGGTAATTCCTTGTTGAGCCACACATTGTTTTTATCTTTTCTATAGGTCTGTTGTAGTCAGAAACTGATTTTACCTGATCAAAATTCTAATCAGAATTACGACATTTATTAGGGGTTGGGACAAATACAGCTTTTCCAAGTTTCTAAACAGGTGTTGCGAGACAAAGATGGGATGATGAAGAGGATGGTAAGTTAAAAGAATTGTGAAAAGGATCCGGGGGCGGGGGGAGGGGAATAAATGCTTTCAGTGCTGTCAACTACTGGAAGAAAGAAATACCTACTAGGCGGGGTCCCAAGAAACTCATATAATTTTTTCTCAAATTTTTAGCTCTGGAAAAAGGCCCACATCTGCTTTTCCTCACATTTTCACAACTTAATGCCACTTAGCAGAAATAAAGAGGGTTTAGGTATGATACCCTGCAACAGACTATGATCTATTTTCAAGTATGAGCTCAGAACAGTTACATTACCTGTCCTACCATTGTTTCCCAGCATGGCCCTCTGGGGACATCTGCAGGATCCACCTGTATTGGAGGAGCAGTCGAATTTTCTGGAATAGTACCATTGTACAGACTGGCTTCCCATATTGTCATGTTATACTTGACTATCTTTTCTTCTTCCAACTAAATAAAGAAATAAATCGGGGGGGGGGGAAACCAACATGAGCTTATTACCAACTCTCAACCTTTTTTACTCCAAGACTCCCATTACCAGCTTAGGCATGGATGTGATTTACAGTACAGAAAGGAAAGAACATCTTTCACTGATATGTCTGTGACTGGCTGGAAATCCTCATCCTGGCCCACATGCATGCTAAAAATAATGAAGGGAAGTAAATAGCTTGCCTTGAGATTGATTTCATCCATTAGGGCGATAATGAAAGTGTAGAGATTGCCAAGAAAAAGAGCAAAGATTCGTCCCAGCTGCCATCTTAGAGCTATTCGAGGGTGGTAGTTTTCCAGAGAACTAATTACATCAAATAAAGTTGGACAGAACATTCCTAAAAGTGACATAACCATGTTCACCTGAGAGGGGGGGAAAAGACAAAAAAAAAAAAAAAAGAAATTTACATTGAAATCTTAGAAGCAAGTTCTTTTGTTATTATTAATTTGGGTGGAGGGTGTATTTACATTACTACCTTTTATTGAGTTTTTGATTTAATGAAAACCAAAATCCACTCTGGAAGTCACAAGATGTTTTCACAAAAGAAGAAAAGGCTGAAAAGTCAGTTGTAATCTACTGCCCATGGACATATGAGAAATTTTTTTCATTTTACATTTAGCTTAAACCACTGAAATAATCAAATGTTAGCCATTCTGACTAGAACCTATATTTTAATCAAAATTCTACTATCAGAGAACTTAGCAAAATCTATTTCCAGTACTGTTTTATGGTAGGTCTCTACCACATTTTCCTAACAGACACATAGATTCTCTATAAAAAGCATTCCTACAAAAATACCAAACTAAATTATCTGATCTCACTCAAAGTTAATTATAGATGTCACAGAATCACAGAATTACAGAATATCTCAAGTTGGAAGGGACCCATAAGGATCATTGAGTCCAACTCCCTGCTACTCACAGGACTTCCTAAAACTTAACCATATGACTAAGAGCATCGTCCAGATGCTCCTTGAACTCTGACAGGCTTGATGCTGTGACCACTTCCCTGGAGACTCATTCATCAGCCTTCTCAAAAATCAAGTGATTGCTGAAAATTATTTTAAGCCTGCTCGAACCTTTTGGTTCATTGTGTCCGCTAAAAATGAAAAGAATTGAAAAAGTTTAAGAGTGCAGTCATTAAATTTCAATTTAAAATAAATTTCATTACAAAAAATGTGTCTTAAAGGGAATAAAAGCTACAAACAAGAAACATAAAACATTGTCTTAATCTAAGTCACAAAGATTGTTGGAAAATACAAAAACGTCTATTTGAGATGAATCACATTAAAACAATTAAGCAAAAATAATTTATTTAGTCACAAAAAGCATAATTGTTCACAGAACACTAATCTTCTGATTGCTCTGAAACTAGCATTTCTCAGCCATGCTGGAATCCATTTTGCTAGAAGTATTATAAATTTTAATACAATTTAACTTCCTGCTACCGAGAGAATGAGAACTGCTCCTGCTTCTCAGAAATAATATAGCAGCAGAAAGGTGCTATGTCAACAAATAAATTCACTCACTTACTTACAAATATATACATTCCCACTCTTAAAAAGTTTCATCCATGAGACTGGTGCTCTTAATGAAATAAAAAATAAATGGCTCTCTTTTTTCTTTTTTTTGTTCTTGGCTTTTAATGAGTTCTAGATCTAATTACTGGATTTTTGCATTTGTAAGCAATCAGTAGTGCCTTCTGTGTATGGCTTGTAGCACCCTGTAAGAAGTATGTGGAATTTTTTTAATTATTGCAGGAATTCACTGATGTTTCCTATATATTTAGATAGCTGATATTACTTTGTTAAAAAGAAACAACCAACGAAAAACCTGTATCTGCCATCTGTTACAGCACTTGGATTTATAACTGTTATTATATTAACAGCTGTATTGGGTTTCACACATTAATGCTTTGAATAAATTTTCTCTTACAAGAATTGTGGTACTTCTTTTGGTACTTCTAGAAAATAAGAAAAATTTTTAAATGGCTGTTACATATAAGCCAAATATATTTATGTAATTAAGTATTAATATCCAGTCAAGGGCAATATTTTGTCGCCTTCAAACATGTTCTTTATCCGTCAACAGGAAAAATTCTTTAGCCAAATAATGGCAATGTTGCCTTATCCACTCTCCTTTAGAGATACACCTGCTCCAGATCTTAGTTCTGAGATACAGAGTCTTCCTAGCAGTATTTTTTTGTAAAGCAAAAGTAAAACAATTAATGTAAATATGCATATGTTTAACTACTTTCCAGTTTGCAGCATAAGCTAATATGACAGCTTTTGGTAGCACAGTCCTTGTTATCACAAATCTGTTACCACACCTTTCAACTGAGAGAAAGCTGAATTCCTTCTGAACTGTCTTCATCTCCTAGTCTGTTGTCACACTTACAGGTCATGTCGCTTTAAGCCAAGCAGTTTTGTACACGACTTTTCTTTCCCATCAGATCCAAATCCAATAACTTTTATCAAGTAACTTAACCCAATATCAACAGCCTCCTTTCTTGGGATTCCAGAGGTGGATTGCTGGAGTTTTTTATGTTACTTTCTCGGTCAGGTTTTGGTGTTGAAAATTAGGAATTGACTTTCTTCATTCCATCCTCACCCATTCCAGCAGCTTTGTGAGGCTGGCATTTTTTTGCCCTACCTTAAATCAGATATCTACTTTGCACCCCAGATGAGCTATAGGTAACAAACAGCTATTTTTATGACCTCCACAACAGTGTGTTTGCTAAGAAAGTAAAACCTGTCTAGGTTTTCATATAGCAACACTGACCTCAAGTGCTTGCTGCACTCTGGTATAGCAAAAAATAACCACTTTCACTATACACCTCCATCAGGCAGGGCTGCATCTGCTCTAGAAGAAAGCAGATAAAGCACAAAAATCTTATTGGACTCTTGGACTGGGCAGCTGCAACTGGAAGGCATGATTTTCATCCAGTTGCTACACTGTGGAGTTGTATGCAACTGAAGCCCCAGATAACTTTGGATATGCCCACATTCCGGTCACTTTGCTTGGGCCAGTCTCAGGAGGAAAGCAACAGGAAAGTAGGTTCCTTGAAGAGATCTTGTGAGTCCATAGAGTGGTTAGAAAACAATATTAATAGCACAGAGGAGTAAAGGTAAAGGCCTCAAATAAAACTAAATACAAAGAGGCATTTGAAAGAACCAACCAAGGAATAATCATTTTAATTAAGCAGGAAGCAGAGAGAGAAGAACAATTCTTTTGTTAGACATTTACCACCCGCACTCAGAGTATTTAGATTCTCAGGAAAATAAAAGGCAACATGCAGAGTAGAGGAACACAGTTTCAAACCACATCTATTTTAAAATGTGCTAGCACGAACTTCATTTCTTTCCCACCACCCGTAGTTCTCCAGACCTTCCAGGGCAAATTTCTGGGATCTTCTGACAACAAAAAAGATGAGGTAGCCACTCCCAGCAAGCGTGCATAAGGCTAAGAAGTTAGCAAGAACCCTCAGGAATCGAGTCAAGTGAATATTTTCCTCTTTTCGGCTCTCCTGCTCCTCCACGATAGCTTCCTGCACTTGTTAGAAAGAAAGGAATATTATGAGTTCTTCAATGGTCAAGATCCCACGCTGCTTCCCCAGCTGTTAGAAATCAGTTAAATAAATTACAAAGATGTGAATGCACACCTGGACATCATGTTTTGAGAAGAGCTTATATTGTCTCATAAAATCTGTTTTGGACCCTGGCAGACCCTGGGGTTTTAGTTACGCAGCGTTCACTTTGCTTCCGTTGAGTGTGTCCCCACTGGGTCTCGTTACACCTGCTCTTGTGTGCCAAAAAGAAACCAGCATGTCCTCTCAGCTTGCGAGGTGCTATGAGGCTGAGTGACCCAGCAAGATAAATGTGTGACTAGTTGCCAGAAAAGGAACTGTCACACTTTAAAAATGTGCATTTGTGAGAAAAGAGCAAAAGGTTTTATTCCTCAAGTCAGCAATTCAGAAGGAATGAAAAGACAGCTAGTATGTAGGAATCCCGAAAAAGTCAAACAGTGCACAGTTTCAGACCTCAGAATAAAATGTTTGCCCTACATTCACCCTTGGCCAGGTCTGATAAATATTAAGACTCTGGTGTAACTCTAACCTCCAGCTCCTGCTTTTGCCAGAAGAAAGAGCTTTTGCTCTGAAGTGTCCTCGTGGAAAGGGATTTTGATTACAGCTTGTCACTTTGGTATAGACATCAGTTGCCCAGAGGGGAAGCTGAACTACATTGTAATAATTACTCTGCATGGCTCTGCTTTGTCTCACACCTTATGTTTATTACATAAACGAAAGGAGATTGCAACAGCTCTTGACTGAAACTCCCATCACCTCACCCACGCCACGACTTCACCCATTTTCTCTGAGGTTCCTTGCTCATTTTGCAAAGAGTGCAGTAAAGCTTCATAAGTTTATTTCTCAAAAGTGAGTCTCTGTCTCCACTGGTGTGTATTCTTCTCCAAATAGCTTTCAGCAACTACCCTTAGTACGCGGGCAGGGAAAGCTCACACAGTTTCAGTGCTTTCAGTCAGTATTTCTTCAATATTTGTTGTCCTGGGACCTTTTCTTTCAATTGACTTTGAGTGCAGTTATCTTTTATGCCTGCAGTTAGTAGGGTGGGTGCGTTGAGGTGGTATATAGGCTATATCACTACTGCAGAGAGGAATCCCTGTGTGTGATTGGACTGTGCAGCTAATGCTTTGTCCTCCATCTCCCATCCTGAATGCTGTCAGTGTGACTGCAAGTCTAGCATCTTGTTCATAACCTGGCAATGCCTTGCTGATGTAGTCCCTGTACGTTATTTAGTTGAAAATTAAATTTTCCTTTACGTGCTGCACTGGTGTGTCCCGGTGACCGCAGTGTACAAACACATTCTTTAACATTCAACAGACAGAATATATCCCCTTCACTGTTTTCACAGTGGTGCATCTCACATCCTGCCAGATTCCTCACCCAGTGACTCTTGAAATCAACATACCCTATACACTGAAAAGAGGCCTAAGAACACCTTGTATTGCCTTGCAAACTGAGCTATATTTCATAATTAATTTGAAAATTAAAACTTTACATTATGCAAGGAAAGTAACCTTTTTCTTCTTACTGAAAAGCAAGCATAGACTCAAATTCTGAAGCCAATTCTTCTGACATGATTAATAGCCCTTAACAGACGTTCCTGTTGCTTTATCTTATGGTATCTTTTCAGTGCAGCAAGAGAAGATGATAATGTGACGCTGGCAAAATGTCACCAGAATTTTTAAAAAAAAGTTTTTCAGACAAGCACCATAGAAACTGGAAGCCATCAGAGATGAGAAAAAGGAAAAGATTATTTTTATAGTAGAATCATTTTTCTAAAACTAGTACTGCAGTCTCAGAGAACACAAAAGTTGCCATTAATGCTTTTTTTTCCACAATCAAAAGGAAAAAATCAAGATGGTAAGACACAAAGACCCAAACTCAGAAGGGCAGTATAGAGCTGCACAATTCTAGTTTAAGCTTCTAGGCCCCAGGCACAGCTAATACTTGACCTTAGTTCCATGTGATTCACATCAGTGCAAAGGACAAATCAGGTTACTTCTCTTTAGTGAGCTCTATTTTACCTTAAAGCTTGTTGTGATGGAGGCAAACTTATTATCCGCTGTCTCAGGATTGCCAATCAGGTAGTCCCAGCTTGTGAACATTTTCCAGCTGAAATTAAAACTAGTGTCATCCCCACCACCTTCTTCATTTGCATTCCTTGCCATTCTACAAAAGCAAGAAAGACAGAGGAAGACCTTGTTGGAACTAGTTCTGCTATGTGAGAATGATTTTTAAATTGCTCCTAAATTCTAACATTGTTCTGAAAAAAGCTATATTATTGCAGTCAATCGTGTTATACTGAATCTGGAAAGTTCAGTTTGAGAACTGAGACAGTTGGATGGAGATTTTGATATATAAATTTATGAGCTCACAACACACATTTTGATGAGAAAGAATGAGTTTATTTCATTAACACCTCAGAGAAACTCCACCGGATAAGAAACTCAATAGGAAAACAATATCAAGAAAATCTTTCAAATAGAAAACTGAAGGGCATTCTGAACTGCAATAGATTAGATTAGAGGCTTCACAAAGAGGCAAAAAGGAACTCTAAAATAACAATCCAGAACAAAACCTGGTTATACCATACGAAAGAGAGAGAGAGACCACTTGGCCAAACTGGACATCCATAAATCCATGGGCCCTGACGAGGTGCACCCGCGAGTGCTGAGAGAGCTGGCAGATGTTATTGCTTGGCCACTCTCCATCATCTTTGAAAGGTCATGGAGAACAGGAGAGGTGCCTGAGGACTGCAGGAAGGCCAACATCACTCCAGTCTTCAAAAAGGGCAAGAAGGAGGACCCAGGGAACTACAGACTGGTTAGTCTCACCTCCGTCCCTGGGAAGGTAATGGAGAGACTCGTTCTGGATGTCATATTCAAGCACGTTCAGGAGCAGGAAGTTATTGGAAGTGGTCAACATGGATTTACCAAGGGTAAATCATGCTTGACCAAACTCATAGCCTTCTATGATGTTATAACTGGTTGGCTGGATGAGGGCAGAGCAGCAGATGTCATCTACCTTGACTTCAGCAAGGCTTTTGACACTGTCTCTCATAACATCCTCCTTAGGAAACTGAGGAAGTGTGGACTAGACAAGGGGACAGTGAAGTGGATTGAGAGCTGGCTGTGTGACAGGACTCAGAGGGTTGAGATTAATGGAGCAGGGTTGAGTTGGAGACCTGTAACCAGTGGTGTCCCCCGGGGGTCAATACTTGGATCAGTATTGTTTAATGTGTTCGTCAATGACCTGGACAAGGGGACAGAGTGTATTCTCAGCAAGTTTGCTGATGATACCAAACTGGGTGGGGTGGCTGACACCCCAGAGGGCCGTGCTGCCATCCAGCGTGATGTAGACAGGCTGGAGAGCTGAGCAGAGCAGAACCTAATGAGGTTCAACAAGGACAAGTGTAGAGTGCTGCACCTGGGAAGGAAAAATATCAGGCATCAGTACAGGCTAGGGGTGGACCTGCTGGAAAGCAGCTCTGAAGAAAAGGATCTGGGGGGGTCTTGGTAGACAGTAAATTATCCATGAGCAAGCAATGTGCCCTTGTTGCCAAGAAGGCCAACAGAATTCTGGGCTGCATAGGGAAGAGTGTGGCCAGCAGGTCAAGCGAGGTCATTCTCACCCTCTACTTTGCACTGGTGAGGCCACAACTGGAATACTGTGTCCAGCTCTGGGCTCCCCAGTTCAAGAGAGACAGGGAACTACTGGAGAGAGTCCAGTGTAGGGCAACCAAGATGATTGCGGGATTGGAGCATCTCCCTTATGAGGAAAGGCTGAGAGAGCTGGGACTCTTTAGCCTGGAGAAGAGAAGGCTGAGGGGGGACCTTATTAATGTTTACAGGTATCTAAAGGGTGGGTTTAAGGAGGATGGAGCCAGACTCTTTTCAGTGGTTCCCAGTAACAGGACGAGGGATAACAGGCACAAGCTGGAACATAGGAACTTCCGAACAAATATGAGAAAAAACTTCTTTATGGTGAGGGTGACTGAGCACTGGAACAGGCTGCCCAGGGAGGGTGTGGAGTCCCCTTCTCTGGAGACTTTCAAGACCTGCCTGAATGCAGTCCTGAGAAATGTGCTCTAGCTAGTCCTGGTTTAGCAGGGGAGTTGGACTAGATGATCTCTAGAGGTCCCTTCCAACTCTAAAAAATTCTGTGATTCCATGAACAGTATCCCTAATACAGCTTTCTATTTTTTCTTTCATCTCCAATGCACTTACAAACAAGATTTATAACAGTATCCACAAACATCATATTATTTCTTCGGTGATTTGACTTAATCTTCACTACTAATTTCTCTATTTCGAAGTGTTGTCATTCATGTAATAGTAGTGGTCTTGCTTATAGATTATCCCTTAATTCAAACCATTAAGCACAAGGATGGAGTATATTAGTAAGGTACAAACCATTTAGCCTTCAATATTGTAGTGATTTCTTGGTCAGGAAAAGGCAATGCCTATTTTAAAGCTCAGTAATGCAGCAGAGTTATGTTATTAATGTCAATACAATCTACACACCACATTTTTAACAGTCCAGTAAAACACATACTCTCAAATCTAGAAGAGAATAGTAAGTAAATAATACAGAAAATCCTTCTGAGCTGTCATAAACCAATAGTAGGGTTGGGTTTTTTCTTTTACTGGTCATATACAGAAGGGACAGAGGTCATGAAAGATTCTTGGCAGGGTCTGTCCCGCTGCTTGTTTCTAGACTAAGATAATTCCTTCTCAGGAGTTCCTAATGAAATAGTGAACAGTCTTCTGGTTGGGATATCATTTCTTGGAGATCAGAAATGTTTCCATTTCATGCTATGCTCTCGAAGAGCTGCAGAGAGAAGCCCTAAATCTAATTTTTTCCCCTAAATAGAATAATAATAGTTATAATCCTCACTACCTCTTTCACATAGACATTCTCTTTCACAGATCTCAGTCAATAGTAGAAAAATGGTAGCACCTCCCATTACACTGCTTTTAGTTACTGTGCCCACTGTACTGTATTCTGAAGAAACAGCAAAGAGCAGAAGACTGCAAGAAGTGCTGATAAGACTACATAAATAATGATCAGCATTAGTGTCAAGTGACCAGATGGGAAGTTAGCATGTACAATGTATTTTTTTCTGCAAAGATATTCCTTTGTTTGGGACACGGGGATCTTCCGCTAGAAGGACTTTTTTTATGCTCTGGGTGACAATCAATGAAATACAATTGTCTGAGACTACAATTTTCCTAATCTTCATAGCTACATTATCAAAAAATAATTTGAAATATCTTCTAGAGCTAAACCAATTATTTTTTTATCTTAGCAGTTTCTTCCTCCTCCAAAAATACTTATATATAACTGAAGACATTTTTTTTTTTTCTTCTGAAATGCTTCTTGCCCTATGCAGGAAACCATGTAATATTTGAAATCTAGTGCTCATGCAAGTGAAAAATACTGGCTTCAACACAAAACAGTGGAAGTAGATTAACTGCAGTTTTCTCTATATTCACAAGTGTCCTTGAATCTTGACCTGCAATGCTCTGATTTTTTTCACCCTTCGCATCTTCTAAAGCCACCACTGTAGCTAACTGTGTTATTGCGGTAGGTGATCACCTTGCTTGAATTAGGAATATTAAACATTATATTAATTAACAGCCTACTCTTCAGAAACTATCAGAATTATCATAGTTTATTCCAGTAGTGAAATTGGCTATTAAACAATAATTTTATTTAATTTAAATTCTGATCCTAAGACAAAATTCAAGTCCAGAATTTGAGAACCAAAAGGCGACTGTATCACCCGTTATACTGCCTAAGCCCTGTTTCACTTACACCTATACTTCCTACCGTTTTAACATTATATATTAAGATTATATTAAGCATAGTTTTCACACTGCTGGATATTATTTTGTGTTCCACAGGACATTAAACCCTTACTATGGCATTAGCATTAATTCTTCTACACCACTGTGCAAATATGACTTAACTACTGTAGTCTTGCTGAGAATCATTTACTACTGACTGTGAGTTACACACAGAATTATTTGCCATATGTTTCTTTCATTCTTGTCTTTTTCCTTCTTAAAAGAATTTAACTCACATAAGGTATCATTAAAGGTACAACAATTGAATTTTCTGGATGTCAACTGACATTCTACTAGACACAGAGTATTATGAAAAGATGGGTTGACAGCTCTTTTCCTTACTTTATACGTTCATTTTTCACTTTGAAATTGCAAGAGGGAAGTGTAATTTTATTTCAGTAAAGATTTTTCCCACTTCCACAATACTGCAACACAGCTGCTGGTGCAGAACAGTAGAGAAACAAATACAGGCTGAAGAAATCTTAAATGACTTTGACCTTGCACTTGATCTTGCATTGTCCTGCCCCTACAATTATCATATTTTTAAAAAGATAGTCTCAGTGGTCAACAGTCGAGTTATGTGTCCTTTTGAATGTACTTTATTCAAGAGCCAAGGAGAACTTACGTTCGAATGACAATCATAAAGCTGTAGCCAATAGTCCCAACTCCAACAAGGAAATACGAAAGTGGCATCCTGAATTTGAGCCATCCAATTGTCCTCTGGTTGTTGTAATAACCATAAAAGAGTACAGAATACTGTGCAAAGCCCTGAAAAGTCAACAAAAATTGTAATGTCACATCTGTTAAATATGCACATAGTCAGAAGTCGTACCAATAGCATTGTACTGAAATATTCATTTCAATGCATACGAAACAGTTATAAGCATCACTATAATAAATTTCACAGGATGGAAAATCTCTCCTTTCATTTAGAAAGACTTGGAATATTCCATGTTAATTTTCAAGTTTTTTATCTTTAAAACTCTTCATGGACACTCCATCTACTATCTAATGAGTCAAAACTTTTTGATTCACATACTTCTTGTTGTAAAGACAAAAACACTTTGGTTTACAAAATTTGGTTTAAAAATTACTTGCAGATAGAATGCAAGATTTTGAACTTAATTTTTACATTTCTAGAATTTACTTGTATAGCCTATTTGATATAAAATTCTGATATGCCTTCTCTGTCTAGCAATGCTGTCTGCTGTTCATTGGGTGATCATTCAATATACATTGACGAATAGTTAGCTGTATTTTATAGGTGATTATTCAGTATGCAGGGTTTTTAACACTTAGACTTCAAGGCTGTAAAAAGTGCAATGTAAGCATACCTTCTTTCTCAGCAATTCAAAGTGTATCTCCTTTTCTAAAAATCTCCATGAGAATTACACTCTCTTGTACAGGTCAGATTGCTGATTTCTCAAAATAATTTACCAGTACATAATAACTGTAAGCAATTGCTGGTATCTAAAATGATCCAAATAGCCAAAGCTTCCTGATAATCCTCAGGTTAGAGCAAGAGCTTGCCTCCTAGAAGAGGACTGAATCCAGAGCCTTTACAAGGACAGCTCAGCACATACACAGCAGAGCAAAGCTCCAGCTGGATGTAATGATTGAGTATTTGACCGTGTAATTGGTGGATAAGCCTTACATTATTTTGACACTTACACAGTAAGCTGAGGGCTTTGTGAATTAAAAAAGCCGTTTGCTTCCCTTCTGATTTTCAGTTGCTTATTTAACTTAAAATAAATAACAACTTTCTCTTTTATGTTATTGCAAAACAAGGATTTAATTTATGGTAGCTCTTAATATATATGAAATGAGTCACAGTGTTATCTGGAAAACCTAGTTTGCAATTATAAGATGAGAATGAAATATTAAGGTATGATAAACAGAAATATAATTCAAAATGCCCTGATTTGGTAATCAACATATCTAATTTTTCTTCATATCAAACTAGCTTTGAGAGATGTACCTACACATAACAGATAAACAGTATGTTCCCTGATAAGGGAAATAACGTTATAGAACTCATTTATTACTAATTGCTAGTAAAACGTCCACACTAGACAGGACACATTCAAATTCAATAGTATGTCTTTTGCATTTTTTTGCTCATTAAAACATCCTGTAATTCCATTTTAGCCTAGATTTCAAGACAACCTAATGTGGCTTGGAGAGCCTTTTGGATCCCTCAGAGTATTAAAATGCCTTTTAAGTCACTGTGTTTTGCAAAGTCAGAGACAATTCCTGCACTGCGTGCCATTCACTATCTTGTTTCCTGGGCTTTGCCTACTGCATTTCACCATGGGACTTGGAATATTTTTAGCTGTGTAAAGATAGGCATGCGTGGAAGATCTCTTTCACTCCTTTCTGAGCCTAATGTAAAGGAGAGGTGAGATAAGAATATTGATCAAATGCTTTATTGAAATGAGCCTTGAGAGTCTCATTTTTTAAGGTTTGGATTATTATCTGAAATGTAAAATACACAATGTTAAAACTGAATTCCAAGTAAAATATATCAAAATCAAGAACTGTTTCTCTTTGCCATGTCAGTAAAATGAGAACAATTTCAAGTGCAAAAAAAGCAAGAGGTATGTTAAACTCATCTTTTCTTTACTATCTTAAATATTGGTGGGGCTTTTGGGTTTTTTTTAGGATGAAATAATGTTTGCTGGTGTGTGTTCACTTCTTTATAACTTTCTTTGTAGCATACACGTACTGCGAGAAGATGAAAGGTACTATTTCCTCTGCTGTTTAATTAAAGATATCATTGTCTTCGGGGAGTATTTGTTGATCTGACATGCCTCAAGAAAATTCCTTTTTCCCCTCAGTATTTCAGGAGATCCATCTCTTTCCCTGCCCTATTCTGTGTTTATTACATTTGCATTTGCTCCTTGTGTTAACTGCTACTCTGTTATTTACTATACTTTCTTCTTCAGAGCTGTCAGATCCTGTTTCTGTCAGTTATTATAAACTTTCTCACTCTTTCCACCATCTGTCTGCATCCATCTTTTCTCAAATACCTTTCTTTTAAAAACTTTGTTCCCATTTACTGAATAAAACTCTTCAAGTCTCTATTCTCTTTACAAAGTCTCCAAGTTACTACGATTCCTTTTTCTCCAATATCTCCCTGATGTTTCAATTTCTCATTTTATAATGTCATTGTCATTATTTAACTTCCCAGCCACATGTCTAGATATATTCCTCCCATCACTCAAATATACCACTGCTGATGAACCAGATGCAATGTGATTTTATGCAGCAATCATGGCAAAATGTTACAAGTGGCTTTTTAGAAAGTTCTTTCTATCCTTTTCTATCCTAAGAAGGTCCACCACTTTATGTGGCAAAATAAAACAGAAGCAATCTGTTCGCTTTACATGCCTTTATTGTCAAAAGACAGACAAACACTGTAATTTGTACCTGCTAGTATATTATTTTCTAGAAATTCAGTTTCCTACAGTTAACGCTGAAAGATTTGTTTGTAAATGAGAAAATGGCTATATCCAGTTAAGTTTTTTCTGAAGTTCTGTTGTCTTACAACCTGATTCTGCCTTTACTGATAGCTGAAGACTGAAAATAGACCCAAGGAAGCTAAATGAAAGACCAAAACCTGGCATCATCTGAGTCTCCATATGAAGGTATTGAGCCACAAACCAAGGGATCCTGTCTGAGATATGCATGTCACAAGATTAGGGATCTCTCCACACCTCAACCATACTAAAAAAATGGCAATATTAATGAGAAGCACAGGCACCATACCTTTTTTATGTTTTTTTTCAGGAGATATCAGAGCTGATCTCTTGTTGGAAAGGGGAAAAGTATGAAAAATCTAACCGTGTCCCTCCTGGGATTACCTGTGTAGACCTCCACGGCCTCCACAGTTCTCCGCACCAGCATGTGTGGAACGGGACCTCACATGGACAAAACCTACATGGAGAGGCCACTTTTAGATGAGTCATTGTGCAGAGAGCTGGAGAGACTGAGCTGTAAACTGCAGGGACCTGTGCCTGAGTTTATTTTTCCAAGAAATGGGTCTGCTTCCAACATCATACTCATGCTTACTGTTGCTAAAGCAACTCAAGTGTTAAAAGATATGTATATGCATAACTTTTTAAAAGTCTTAGTACTTCTTACAGAAGGGAAAGAGTGCAGCAGATTGAGGGAGAAATCACACTTAGTTAATGGATGCTGTGTCCGTTAATCTGAAGGAAAACCTTATCTAGGTGTTTGTACCCTTTCACAGGTGAAGAGCACTTTTTGATGACATTAACTGCATGCCATAGAGAAACCTAACAACATTCTAAGCAACGTTGTAGTACCAAATTTATCATCAGCTGACTTTATGCAAAGTTGTATCATCTTTATATAAAGAGGCCAGCTATAGACACATGCCATGTGCAAAATTAGATAAAACTGTTGTTTTCAGGAAGAAAATGCGGTATGACATACTTAGGAATATACTATTATCTTGTCAGTACAGGAGGTATAGCTCCTCAGGCTAGACGGGGCATCACATCAACAGTAAAGAACTAAGACATGCTTCTCAATTCAGCTAAACTATCTGCATATTCTGTAAGACTGAGAAAAACTAAAAATAGCATTCTTTGTTTTAGAAAAACCTACAGAGCATATTATTGGAATTTCTTTTCTTTTTTCTAATGCACACTGCATATTTGAATTCGGAAGCTTAATCATATAAAAACAGAGGACCAAATTCACCCATAAGAAATGGAAATTCAGTAACCAGGGATATGAATCCAGCTTTGAGACTTTTTCCCGTGTGTCTTTGTATTGCTGCATACAGCGAAATGTGTGTATGGACATTGAGATTCATTGTATGTTTTGTCTGAAGGAAACAGTTATATTCAGAACTCATGAGGAAAAAACCCACATGTAAATTAATTCTATTGCCATTTTCTCCTGAAATATTTCATATTAAATCTCTGAATATTAAATAATGAAGGAAAAGCCCATAATAATCAGAGAGTTGTGTGAATTTACAAGATTGCAAGTTTATGCACTTACACTAAAATCCCATAGAGTAGCAAAGTTCATAGCACTTGCTTCTTCAGCTCTTGGGACAGTTTTTCTAGGCAAAGAGCCATATGGCTTCCCCATCAAAGCCTGGAAGGAAAAAATGAGAGCAATTTACATTTTAAAGCAAAATACCAATAAAGGGAAGGAACGGTGATCTGTCATTTCTTAGGGAGACTTGTTTTATGCTCCTAAACTCCTTAGTGAGGATGACCTACTTCTCCAATTCCTTTCATTGTTCCTCACACTAGTGATTGAAACTATGTTTAAAGCTAAAGCATTAATGATGTTTTCTAAATTTAAAGGGACGTTCCACTAGTATCAATGGATTGTCAAGTTGTGCCTCTTATGTTCAAATGCATCATAGAAGTCCAAATTCCTCTGATGAGTGGTGTATGTCTTACAGACAAGACCAGAAGATTCCTTTTTCTTGCATTATGGATTTTATTGCTTTTCTAACTGAAATGTATGGGAAGATGCTAGGGATTCATATTTTGGATTCTGAGAGTCCCACTGTTGCTGGCAAGATGCTTGCTGAACCACAGTATACGTCCTCGCAGGGTCCTTTCCAGGGTCCTTTACCCTGAAAACTGTTGGGCATTTTCTCTGTTTTGGCTTCAGTGGAAGATGGATCATGATATTGAAATGTTTTACTAGGAAACTGCTTGAAATTCCCAACTCTTTCTCATCTGCTTACGAGGAGAGGAGGGGAGAAGAGGGGAGAGGAGGGGAAAGGAGAGGATGTCAAATAGTGAACTCAGGGAGATGGTACAATAGTTTTAATTCCATATAAGTCCTCTTTTTAGGAAGAACATATGGTGGCTCAAAGGAACTAGAAAAATATTACATTTCCCATAAGTGATTTCTGCCTGAATTACATCTTCTCTGAGCTGCATTATTAACAGTGATGTGGCACACAGCACAAAACATGAGAGGTTGCTCTTGTGACTCTACAGCCCTGTTGGGCCTTATCAGCATGTGAGTTTTAAGGCAACTGAAAAGGATCAACGGTGCCTTAGAGTCAAGATACTCCACTTGGCTGTTTCTTAGTCCCAGTTCCTCTCCTTAGTTCTCCGTAGCAAAAAAAAAAAAACCTTAATAATTTTAAATGGAGCACAAAGAGTTTACAAATTTATTTAAAGATCCATTCTTATGAAATCTTACTGCAAAGACAGAAATTCACATAACAATTCTCAATGACAATTTAAAAGATTCCCACCTCAGGCACCATTACAAGTCCAAAGGTCAGTCCAAAGAGAATCATGTTTATTCCATACATCCAGCGCAAAAATATAAAATAAGATGCCACTGATGAGCCAAAGTGACCTGTAAAAACGTGAGATGTGAAAAAAAGGGCAGATAAGTTAGTTCTCATGTTATTTTATCTTAAGATAAAGTTGTTCAAAATTTAAAAATCAGGGGAGGATTTCATTTTCTTTATTACTATAATTCGAATAACTTTTTTTTTCCAGATTGCATACTAGCATTCACTGACCTGGCAGAGAAAACAGGTACAAAAAATATAATACAGAGTATTTAAGGTCACGTAAAAGCTGTGATATTTACTAATATTAAATCCTCTAGCAGCAGGATTGATTCAAAGGAAATCAGACTTTTATTTTTTTAATTTTTATTTTTGTCTGATGTGGATTATAAGCATTCTTGATATGTTAAACTAGCACCAGCCCAGTTTTAACAGGAAGCAGCACAAAATTAGCCAGTGGGGATAGTCTCTCCAAGGGCACAAAGTACTTGTAAGTGCTGCTGTTGGAGTGCTCACCAGAGCTGTTTACCAGGGAAGGACAAAAAGATCTGCAAGTGTTTGCACCCTTTGTTTCCCTTACTTTCCTATTTATGTGTTCCACCTGCACCCAGGTGCAGAGGCAGTCCCATCACCAGGTGGACAGATGAAGCCTTGGACTCCACCTGCTCTGGACCCCTGATCAGACCTGTGCAAAGAAGAGGCTGTAGGAGAAGCAGTGACCACTAAGTGCCTGATTTGACCAACACTCTGCAAGTCAGGCCAAAGAGAAGTAGCACTTCATATTCAACCGCAGCTTGCTGCAGCACCACTCTGCTGAGTACAGGACAGCTGGCAGTTGGGTTCATCCGTCTGTCAGATTTAGCAAAGTACTAGATTACAGTTCCATTACCAATACTTCACAGGAAAAAGAGTGACCTTTCAACAGGTTTGTTTCACACATAGTCTAGTTAAGGACCCTTTTACACACTGATGACAAACAACGATGGCAAACAAAGAGGAGTTTACATTGATATTTCCACACTAATTTACAAGCCTTGTAACAGATCCTCCCATTCTGTAAAATGAGGTTAACAGGACTGGTATAATTTGGGGCATATATACACACATTTTACTATAACTACACAATCAGTAGAAAAATTACCACAAAAGAAACATCAGTTTAAAAATCCTAAAATGCATAGCGACATGGAGAGCAGTTGTACAGACCCAACTCTGTGGTGAACTGAGCCAGTGCATTTTACATCATCAGATTTCCAAGAGTGATCCTAACAGCCTACTTCATCTGTCACAATCCGATGTCATTTGCTTCTTGTTTCACTGTACTGTCTCCTCCAAAAATGAGCTGCTATGTAGACAATGCTCCTTCTGATTTCCTCTGTGCAGACATATTTTGCCACATGAGACCGCAGCCCATAGGAACTAAAATGACTAAGGACACACCACAAACAATACTGTCGAACAATAGTATCTTTCTAACTATTGATCCTGGTGTCCAAGTCTAGTGTTTAACCATTTTCTTCAACCACTCCCCAGTGTTTTGGGTGGACTGAAGGATCCAGTGGTTACATGCAAGGTGTTGCAGATGTCAACAAGATTTTCTAAGTGGTTCGGTGTGCTGCATTTAACAAGTCTTACGTAAAGTCTTAAGCAACCAAAGATATATTTTCTGCCAAATTCTTTATAAACAGTATCAGGCACATCCAGTTCCTTGTCTGAGGTTATGTGTTTAAGTCAGTAGTGTTACTGTAATTTTACAAGGGGCTGAACTGAGCCCCAAAAGACAAAGCCATTGGTGCTAGAAGTCAAAGGGGACTCAGGTCCTTGCTCAGTTTAGAGTCATCTGGAAACATGCCTCCCCTTGCGGAGTTGCTTCTGCTGCTTCTTTAACACAACTGTATGTCTGAAGACAGCAATTGTTAAGAGCATTTCATTCCCCGGATTTCATGACAGTTTGTTAAATGCCAAGAAATAGAGGAGAACTCTTTCCCTTTTACTAAATTTGATACAATATGACCAGTGTAGTACATGTCCTACATACATATAAATTCAGATGACAACTAAGTTTTTAGAAAAAAGTTGCAGCAGCAGTTTTTTGGTCTCAGTGACTCAGTGTATCTTAATCTCTACTCTTCCCTTATACAAAAACTAGCTTTTTTCCATTTTAGTTTCCCTCACTTTTCTTTTTTTAATATCTAAACCCCCCTTTTTTCCTGGAATGTGGCAGCTTTATCAGCGTCATCACTAAGAGGACCTTGATGTTAGTCCTACAAATTTGCTGATATGGGGTACATGCTGAGAGCTACTGCTTGGATTAACCAGAATCAAATAAATTGTGACTTAAAATTCTTTTCCTCAGCAATATTTCAGAGCTGTTCCCTTGAAATCAAGATTTATTCTACACTATAGAGTTTTGGACCAAACTGTGGTTTAACTCTACTTCTTAAATTACTAATATTCAGACAGAGGATTGTTTGTGCACATAAAAGCAATTGCACCTTGCCTTAGCAATACACTGAACAAAAATTAATAGAAAAAAAGTAAACTTCACAGTATCACCCCTTGAGGTTATGAAAAGGTACTATCCCAATGTGATTTTGGGGCCTTCCAGGTGACAGCAAAAATGTTACTCGTTTCAAAAGAAAAAATGCATAGATATAAAAAGCAGGACTGGAAAAATGACCCTGTTCTATTTTTGCATTCTGATTTTACAAGGAAAGAGATGTGTCTGTTGGAAGCTAGCACTAGTGGAACAGCTTGTACGAGGACTACTCCTTTACAGAAATTTGCAGAAATATTGCTCTCACAAATCCTCAAGATGGCTATCATGTGTCCAGACCAGCAAGAGACCACATGCATCTTGCTGCTGAGTTTGATTTTAACTACACATATGCAGCAACTTCTTTCTAAACCCCACCACAAGTGAGTAGATAATCTATTCAGCAGTCTGTAGACCATATGTTTAAGGACATTATATAAATTCTCCTCAAGGGTTATTTTGCTGTCCAAAACTCCACAAAATTCACAATTCATCATTTTTCTGTTCTGCTGCTGTTCTGGTTATTGCCTTTTGATGCAACCCACAGCTTCTTCCAAAGGCAACTTCTCTAAAATCAGTTTTCATTGCACTTTCATCTGCATTTCATCAGTAGCAGAGCCTTACTCAGGTACCCATGCAGTTAAGCTAAATTTCCTTTAAAGAGAGGAGTGCAGTTTAAATTCATCACTGGAACTAAAACACAAAACTCTGACTTGTTCCAAAAACCTACTTTCAAACATACCCATAGTACTAACTACACTGTGTTGTTTATATTTATGCCTAATATAGAGGGATATCTAGGACTATTGTTTTTTCTATATTGTATTATATGGTTGAATATGTGAGAAATAACACTAAAATACCTCTTATGTAAGGCTCCAGATGATGAAAAAACATCACAGAAATATTTATAGTATAAATAAAGACAAAATAAAGGGAAGGAAGGCAATAGCTAAATCCCAGCTCCACTTTTTCAGGATTAACTTCAACAGTGGCTCCTGAACTGTTACCTGTAGATTAAGGATTTTTATCTGTAAAGTGACTAACACTCTCACAAGGAAATTTTCAACTAGCTATAATATCAAACTCAATAAATATTAATGAAGAATAAATACTCATTGATTTTATACTAAACATTGAATAGAGACATGTATTTCTAAAGTACCAAAAAACTAATTTACCATTTTGGTATGCATCAGAAATATGATACTAGATGCTATTCTTCATTACCTTCCATAAAAACTTACTTTCAATCTCCTTAATTTTCATTTCCCAGGGTATGCAGGCTGTCTTAAAATTCTCAAAATCTCTTTGAAATTTCATCCATTTCTGAAAAAGGTCACAGACAGAAAAAAACACCATCGTCTTAGTGCTCAGATGCTCAGTTTCCCCTTGAGGTAATGTAACCCCTTAATCATCCACAGTATCCTCTGGTAGAGACCACTGCAATAGAAGCACTAGCTTATGAAGAACCGTCTCCTTTTGTTTATTCTGAATATGTCTCCTACTGGCTTTGCGTGAAGTCCCTATTTCTTCCACAAGAAGAATGATTAAATAATCCCTTCCTTTCATGCCATTCATTTTTTTTAGAATTGTTTCTGAGAATTTAGTTTGTTATTTTCTTTGCTACACAAAATTGAGATCTGGAGCTCAAGCTGTGTCATTTAATTGCAATTACTTTACCCAGTAGTTTATCTACTGCATAAATATAACTTCTGTAATTGAGCTTCCTGTGACCAGCTGAGTTTGAAAGCCTAATAATCTTTTGTGAGTATTAATGCTTATGAGATGTGACTACACAACTGCTCACAGAAAATCCAATCTAACTTAGGGTAAATCTCGCCACAGCAAGTAGTCCTGTGAAATATCCTTAGCATCATTCTGCACTGGCATTTTAGTTCCGGGCAAGTGTGCTTTTGAAGTAAAACTCCCAAACCATCCCAATTTACCACACTTAGATTTGCACTGTAAAGGAATATCAGCATAAAACTAAGTCCAAAGATGTACTTGAGGAGTGTACTTGAGCAGTATGCTAATCCACATCCACAGCTACTGGATATTTAGTCCTTGGGACCACATAGGACTTAGCCCAGAGAAAGACCTGCCAGAACACATACTGTGTGGACCCTGGGTCCTCAGCAACTACTGTTCAGCCTTTCAGTCACAATCCTACAGAGCCATCTTTCTTCCTCAGATATATGTGGCCTTAGAGCCTTGGCTCTCTGGAGATGCCTACAGTATTTTTGCTGTAGGGCAAAAAGACACTTTTTGATCCTTCACAGAGGGCTGTCTCAAAGGAAGGACTGAGCTTTGGACTCAGTCCACAGAAAAACCTCATCTACACCAAGAGAAAATGACTTTCACAAGATATTAATCTCTGGCAAACTCATAAAGATTTTTGCCTTGATGACAACTCTTAAACAAACTGTGAGCTTGCATTAGAAATCTTTTCATGCAAAAGCAGTGGAAATAAAAGTGTTAAAACACAAAGAAAGACAAGGAATTCTATTTTGGAAGATGGATACATATGACAATAATCTTCAAAAAGCTCCCCGTTTACATTACATGAAATTAGTGAAATAATAAATTTACCTTGGTCATCATCACTTTGTATGCATAGAATTTTTTTCCTTTTCCTTTTCCAAGAGCACCTTCAAACTTCTCCACAAAAAGTTGGGCTTCCCTGGAAAATGGGGGCAAAAGAGAGATGTAGATGATGCTACAGTAAACATTATATTGCCTCTACCATAGCAGTGTAATTTTTTGTGTGTTCTAACTCCTTATAGAGTTTTGTATAATCTTGTTTCCTTAGTAATGTTTAGAAAGAAAAGCTCTGAGATGTTGTATTTCACAGAAGACTAGTCATATGTACTGCAAACAGAACAAGCAACTTCAGTCATCTGTTCTAATCCAAATGCATTTGGATCTCTGCTACCTGCCTGCATCCAGTTAATGTAATCAAATATTTTCAGTCACAGTTACTTTCTTTTGCAGTTCAGCTGCTGCCCATTTGTGCTACTTATAAACTGTTATTTCTTCTGGTTCCACCTAATAAAAATTTTTGTCCAGATACCTAAGGGAATATTTTTTTTATTTTTTTTTAGATATATATATATACTCTACAGCCTTGGTTCCCCTGTGTCTACCCTTCTCAAGAGTAGATTTAATTCAACTCTTCGGAATTTCTGCATGTATCTGTAACCATTCTCAGAAACATTTCTAACTGTACCATTCTCAGAAACATTTCTTGGAAGTGTAGCTTCAGTGGTCCCTAAAAGACTAAAATTTTGCTTACAAAGATATGGAAGTTAAATAACACCCTAATGATACAAATATGAAAGGAAGATTTTTAAATTCCTTTAAAAAGGCATAATGAACACGGATTAAAACAATAAATAGATGAGATCAAAAGCATATTAATATTTCTTCCATTTCATCTCATTTTCATTTATAACTATGACTTTTATGTGTCTCTCTATTGAGAAAATGTACCCTAAAGGCTAAATGTCCTGATCTAAACCGCTGGAAAAAAGAGTAAGAATTCTTAGCTGTCAGTGTATGCACAAGACTGTATAACTATTTTATCATTACACTAGAGGACTGCAAAGCATAGTGTATTCTATTAGTTATTACACTAAGCACTTGGGAAAAGATAGACTTTTGGGAAAATGTTAATTGTGATACATGTCTCTCCAGAAGGACTACAGGTAAGTTCACTGAGTGAAATTAATTATCATGCTTATATCTTTTGCTCACATATTTTATGTAAGCAAGCAAAAAAATTGTGTTAAACTGCAAAATCTGATGATAGCATTGGCAGAATGGTGGTGCAGCTGTGATAAAGGAGAATTAAAATTATGTGTGAAGAAGGCTATTAGCTGTATCATAATTTATCTTAACTCATGGTTAAAAACCTCAATATCTTTAAAAATACTGTGCATTTTTAGTAAATGCAAATGCTTAGTTTTACTATTATTTGAAGATCTTTCAAAACCTTTCCCACTAGACGCCCACCACACCAGTCTCTTTAGCTCGCAGTACCAAGGCTCTCAACAACCTTTTGTTTCTGCGCTTCCCAAGATGGCGTAAAGTTGAGCTACTGAATTTAGCTTTCACTCTTTGAGAGCTTTCCCTCTTCAAGACCCCTCTGAGCACTCTCGCCTTCCGAGAGGTGACACCTAAACGCAGCTGATGAAGCATCAGGACCAGTGCTAGTTCACCTCACCGCCCAAGAGTTCAGCATTCCTTTTTCCTACCATCTGAGATCCTGTTTTTCTCCTTCAAAGACGGTTGCCAGAAGCAAAAAGCTACACACAATGACATGAATCTCAATCCAATTCCTTTTCTCCACCCCCCCACCCCGCCCCGGCACAAAGCATGCACAGATTCGGATTAAAAAAAGATAAAATACCGAGTCACCACACCAGCCATACATCCCACCTATTCACCACTTCAAAGTGTTCCTTGGGGATTGAGTCAGTGTCTTTTTAAGGCTCTAGATCCCTTATTCTCAATTCTGCTTTTCTGGATCACATTCATATTTTGGATTTTGGAGTCTGATCTTTCTGTACTTAATTAACTTTGACACCGATTGAGCGTTCTTTATTTTCCAAGCCTCTTTGAGTCTTTCAAAACTTTTCTAGCTCAGCACTAACATCTCATTCTTTCATTTTGATTTTCAAAAAATTCTACTCTTAAATTTCATACTCTCAAATAAGTCAGAGAAAACAGATTCTTTCACCTTCAGGAAAGTAGTATCTGAGAGTACCTTTCAAATCCATTCCCTCAGGATTTAGAATCTTGTTGCAGGAGATATAAGGCAGTCTTAACAGCAGATGGCAGCTTCCTCATAAACTCAGCAGTCAGTGCTGGAGTAGTACCATAAAAGCAGCCAGAATCAATAAACTGGACATGTACCAATCTCCCAACTCAGTATATCATATTCTGGACTTAAGAGAAAAACTTTCTATGGCTACTTCTGTCACTAGGTAATTCATGCAACAGAGCTTGTTCATGAAAAATTACCGAAATCAAAACCTACAGAGCTGTAAAAAACCTGTGCTTGCAGTCACTAATTATGTGCAGTTATGTTGCAGAATATGAAGATTTCAAATATTCAGTTGTTTTTTTTACAGTGAAGCGGTAAGTTAGAGATTTAAGGGGATAATATGAAAACAACCATTAACACATAAAAAATCCTACGTAACAGATACGAACATATTTTGCATCTGTAGCTGAACACAAAAGTTCTCCACAACATGTTCTGCTATAAAATTAAAGTAAGTCAAAACAATAAGGAATTTTCCACAATGAAAGTCATAAAAAGTTTTATTTTAAACTCAATCCAACTGTTCTGTTCACTTGTTTGAAATGTCTTTTTACTAGGTTTTCTACAAAAAGAAATAGTATTTTCTATCCCTGTATGCCTTCTGGTCTCTCCATCAAGCAATCTTTGAAGTTAGTGTTAGCAGTATTTGTGCTTTTTTCCAGGACAAACCAAAACATTGCTTTCTGAAGGTGGTGATCTGGATCTCCAGGTTTAATGCTGCTGACTCTTCTGAATGCTTCCCTGGGTTTTACTTTGCTAGTGTCTGAGGTTTCATTTCTCCCTGCACCCGTTCTTCCCCACACATGTCAACTAAGTCACACATGCAAGACCGGTTGGATTCATGCATGCACAATATCTGTGAAGCTACTTTAATGTTTCATGAAAGAAATATGAAGCAACACCTTTCATTTTTTATATATTGCTTTCCTGTACTTAAAAATTTGTTGTATAAATCTTGAAAAAAATCAACTAAGTCCAATTGGTAGGCTTAGAGTATTATTTTAGTTTTCCATTTACACTGTATTTGTATTCTAGTCTAGTTACAATACACTGACTTTTGGAATTAAGAGGACTTTGGGCATTAATGCATCTTTCAGACTAACTATGACAAGAAGATATATCAAATATGCATTAAAAACTGTGGCTATTAATATTTCCCTTTCTTGTGAAGTAATAGCCAAAATTGGCGTATAGTTAATAGCCATCGCATAGTTAATAGAAAAGCTATGGTCCACTAGAGTTGTGGTGGATGGAGTTAAATCCAGTTGGCGGCTGGTCACAAGTGGTGTTCCCCAGGGCTCAATACTGGGGCCAGTTCTCTTTAATATCTTTATCAATGATCTGGATGATGATTTTCAGACAACACCAAGTTAGGTGGGAGTGTTGACCTGCTTGAGGGTAGAAAGGCATTGCAGAGGGATCTGGACAGGCTGGGTTGATGGACCGAGGCCAATGGTATGAGGTTCAACAAGGCCAAGTTCCTGGTCCTGCACTTGGGTCACAATGACCCCATGCAGTGCTACAGGCTTGGGGAAGAGAGGCTGGAAAGCTACCCAACGGAAATGGACCGCAGGGTGTTGGTCGACTGCCAGCTGAATGTGAGCCAACAGTGTGTTCAGATGGCCAAGAAGGCCAGTAGTGTCCTGGCTTGTATCAGAAACAGTGTGTCCAGCAGGACTAGGAAAGCGATTGTACCTCTGTACTCAGCACTGGTGAGGCCGCACCTCAAATATAGTGTTCAGTTTTGGTCCCCTAACTACAAGAAAGACATCGAGGTGCTGCAGGGGGTCCAAAGAAGGGCAATGAAGCTGGTAAAGGGTCTAGAGAACAAGTCTTATAAGAAGTGGCTTAGGAACTGGGGTTGTTTAGCCTGGAGAAAAGGAGGCTGAGGGGAAATCTTATAATTTTCTACAACTACCTGAAAGGAGGTTATAACAAGGTGAGCGTCCATCTCTTCTGCCAAGTGACAAGTGATAGCATGAGTGGAAACAGCCTCAAGTTGCACCAGGAGACATGTAGATTGGATATTAGGAAAAATTTCTTCACCAAAAGGGTTGTCAAGCATTGGAACAGGCTGCCCAGGGACGCGGTGGACTCACCTGGAGTCAGCTCCCTGGAGATACTTAAAAGAGGTGTAGAAGAAGTGCTAGAGACATGGTTTAGTCATGGACTTGGNACAAGGTGAGCGTCCATCTCTTCTGCCAAGTGACAAGTGATAGCATGAGTGGAAACAGCCTCAAGTTGCACCAGGAGACATGTAGATTGGATATTAGGAAAAATTTCTTCACCAAAAGGGTTGTCAAGCATTGGAACAGGCTGCCCAGGGACGCGGTGGACTCACCTGGAGTCAGCTCCCTGGAGATACTTAAAAGAGGTGTAGAAGAAGTGCTAGAGACATGGTTTAGTCATGGACTTGGCAGTGTTAGGTTAACGGTCAGACTCAATGATCTTAAGGGTCTTTTCCAACCTAAGTGATTCTATTATTTGATGATTTTATGATTATTATGCAGTTGAAAGAAATGAAATACCTTTTTTTAAAAAAAAAAAAGAAATTATTTTGTGAAAGAAAAGAGTGAGATTCTTCTTTTAGTTTTGGAATAAAAGAAATCAAGTTACCTTTGATGTTCTACAAGCATCTTTTACCTTTTGGTGTGTGATGAATTTTACCAATCACATTCTAAATAGCATTTTCATACCACTCACTTAGAGACTCTAAGTATTCCAAGGGAACGCCGCTACATGCAAATATACAAAGGAATTATTAAGTGCCTCCTCACAGCAGCCTATCTGCTGCATCCATGAATATAAATGCAAATCTCAATAACAACTTGATCCTATGAAAAATTCCCACCAGAGTTTTAATGAAATATCTGAAAAGCAAATTCAGTGCAGAAACAGAGCTTGAAAGAGGGCCTCTGGGTAATGAGGCAGAAAAGTGTGCAGTTATGTATACAGAAACTCTAACTACCAGACAATGTTGGAGCCATCAAACAGAAGGTATTTTCCTTCTCCCCCTCACCTTTTCTTCCCTTAGCAGCTCTGCAGCAGATTAGTCCTGTTGACCTCTCTGATCTGTAGGTTAAGGAGACCTTTCCCTGACTTCTACTTAAGCTTCCTGGCTTTCAAAGTTCAGCAATGACTTGGTACCAGTCAGTCAAAGAACAGGCTTGCAATGTCCTTTCCATGTCTGTGACAAATGAGCTTTTTTATTAAATATAATCCAATATGTTACTTAATTCATGTTTCTACCTTGATGTCTACACTCTCTCACTGACAGATCTCTGCCTGTACCTCCCTGCAGACTTTGTCCTTTCCTCCATTTCTTTTGTGCTAACAATAAAATGTGAGGACAGAAAGAAGATCAAGCAATAAAAAGTACTCGTAAACCCATAAAACTCTTCTAGAAACCACAACAAGAACCAAAACCACATATATATGTATGCACACCTGCTTGGAAGTAATGCAACTTCATTAACATGAGGACGTGTCAAAAACAACACAGAGCGACAAAACTGAGCTTTGTAATCACTGGTATCATGTGTTATAGGTAAATTACCTATATCACAAGATAGGCCAAAGTGTGCCCCGTTAGCTAACTGTGAATTTAAAGAAGCTTCAGAGAAACCTTATTAATTGAATTACAGACACAAGGAACTAATAAATGTTGCATGGGGATGGGCATTATTGTCCCAGAGAAGACCAAGTTAATTATTAATACTAGGTGTGGAGTTACAGCTTCCAAAGTGCTAGGTGTACAGTACTTCAGGCACTTCAGTGTTATAGAGAGAGGATGAATTACAGCTCTCAGAGGCTGCTGCTAATGAATAGGATTCAAGTGGATTGCTCACATTTTTCAGTTACAGTTCAGGAAGGTTTCAGTCTCCAAGATCTAAAAACTCATTAAAAAGAAATGTCGTATCAACATTGATCACCCAGGATTTCTCCAATTCTTTAAAAAGATTGGCTAAAAACTGACTGCAAAACAACCGTTGTCAGGCACAACTCACTTGAAAAGTAGTTCAGCAGTAATAACGAGCAAATTATAGTGTTATTTAATACCCTGCCGGCCTCCAGGACATCCAGGCTGGCCTCCAGGACTGCCAGTCTATCCACAGTAAGAGAGATGAAATACTGATTCATTGGAGTACAAAGAGCACATCCAAAGATGAGATATTTCCACCATACCGCATGTGCACCTTATGTATCCTTGGGGTTTGTATACTTATAAAATATTCTGTTTCCAATTCATCTGTTTCAATGGGCAATCTAAGTCCTGTAATAAAATAAATGATGTAAAAAAAATACTGAAAAATCACCACATTATATTCTATCCCTGGCAGATGAAGAGGGGACAGCTCTGCTCTGCTCTGTTTTGCTTAGAAAAACCAAGAAGTTCTCATGGCTCTCTTTGTAGTGTGTATTTAATTAGAAGTCCTTTAGAAAGCCTGAGCTTGACATCTGACTGCCTTTTTCTTTATATTGTCATTTCACTCGTTTTGATAGTTTGCTAACTGGTTTGTTGTACAGCTTTAAAGTGAGACTATTATTGGCACATTTCTGGATTCTTGTGCTCAATTCTCCAATTATACATACCATAATAGACTTTGTTGGTGGATACAAACAACATAGCTGTTAATAGTCTTTACTATTTTATAGCATAGAACCACTATACCAGAGCCAAACACAGCAGCACAGCTTTTAAACCTTCCCCTTTCCTTCATATCTGTGCAAAACCCAGACAGGAGATGCACAGACGGGGATGTAGTGCCCAAAATCAGACTCTCAGAGGTAAATTGGGATAGCTTTCCCTGGAGTTTTTCCAATTCGCAACATCTGAAGCTGTGGTCCATGAGTTTTATTTTTTTGTAGATTTTTCTAATCCAAAAATATTTTCAATAGTTTACCGCCCTCTATAAATCTCAGTCTTGTAAATAATGATTGATGGTCATTATCATCTGATGGGTCTTCAGGTAATTCTGTGCTGGCCTGAGTAGGCAGTGACAAAGGAAATGTGCACGAATTACCATCTCCCACAGAAAAGGCCCAACAACACTAATCACAAAACATGTAAACCAGTGGAAGGAATATGGAAAGAACAAGAAAACTCTTCTGAAGGAGAATATATTGAAAATAAGAAAAAGTCTGGACTCCAGCCACACTCATGCTCTCAGCAGCACAGACCACTATGTCCCCAGCCCACAGCCTAACATGTCCATTGATTAGGACCTGGGAGAGCGGTGATGCTGTTTTCTGCATAACATCTTCTCATTCCATTCTATGGTTTCTTCCTCCTCACTTTTTTCACATCTCCAGACCTTCAAATTTCTGACCATGATGTCTCAAGGTGAGGTTAGGGTCTGACAGTGCTGGTACAGCTTAATTTCAAACTGCAGAGGGACACTCTGCAGCAGAGCAGTATTCCCAGTCACGGTTCCTCAGAGAATAATCAGGGGGTGCGTGAAATGCATCTTTCTAGACATAGGGATGTAAATTAGAAATTACAGCTGATCTAATTTACCAGTGCAGCTCTATTAAGAATGCCATTTCAGCCATGAGTATCTCAGCCAGGTTTTGACAGAAGGCATTTTCTACAGAGCACCTAGTTCTGCACCTGTGTTCTAAAGTTATTCTTCATTCATGCATTTTCAGGAAAAAAGAATCAAGAAAAAGATTAACTAATTTACAAAGTTACAAATTCATGAAGTAGTCATTAGAGCTAAGTAAAAATCACCTTTCCCAACCTGTATTTTTTAAGCTACGAAAAAAACACTCCCTTGGGAGAAATTGGTTTTGAATCGTCGAAGCGAGGGGGTTGCGTAGTCTTGAAAATGCTTAAACAAAATGTTTCAACAATTTAAAATTTCTTATCATTTTTTTAAAACACAAGTTTTAGTGGAAAATAAATCTTTCCCCAAAAATAGTTTGTTCTCACAAATTAACACTTTTAAATATTTAGAATGAAATATTCTAGTCAGCCCTAATATTCACTTTTCAAAATAATATGAAAAAAAATGTAATTTTTTGGTTTTATCTTGTCATGAATATGTAAAAAATCCTTGAGTATTCCTGCGGAGCACTTTTTTCCAGTCTTGGAAAAAATTAGGTGCTAATATAGAACAAACGTAGAAGTGGTGTTTGGCTCACAGCAAGAACATTTCTCATAATGCTGAGAAGAAAATTCCAACAAGTATCTCTCTGTTGCGGAAGCCAGAAGACAAAGAAAAGAGAAATTTCTTCTTCTAAGAAGGTAGGCTTCTTTTCTTTTTTTCCCACACATTGTATAATAGCCCCCTTTAAAGTACTGAAAAGTATTAAAGCCCCTTTTAAGTACTGAAAGACTGCAATAAGGTCTCCCTGGAGCCTTCATTTCTCCAAGATAAACAACCCCAACTCTCAGCCTGTCCCCACAGGAGAGGTGTTCCATCCCTCTGGTCATTTTTGTGGCCCTCTTCCGGACGTGATCCAAGAGGTCCATGCCTTTCCTTTGCTGAGGGCTCCAGAGTTGGACACTAGTCTCACCAGAGTATAGAGGGGCAGAATCACCTCCCTCAACCTGCTGGACATGATTTTTTTGATGCAGCCCAGAATGCAGTTGGCTTTCCAGGCTGCAAGTGCACATTGCTGGCTCATGTCCGGTTTTTCATCCAACAATACCCCCAAGTGCTTGCACTTGGGCTTGGTGAATCTCACAAGGTTCACATGGGCCCACTTTTTGAGCTTGTCCAGGTCCTTCTGGATGGCATCCTGTCCCCCAGACATGTCAACCGCACCACTCATCTTAGTGTCATCTGCAAAATTGCTGAGCATGCTCCCGATCCCATTGTCTACATCACTGATGAAGATACTGAACAGTACCTGTCCCAGAATGGACCCATGAGGGACACCACTTCTTACCAATCTCCATCTGGACATTGAGCAAATGACCACTAACTCTCTGGATGTGACCATCCAGCCAATTCCTTATCCACTGAATAGTCCACCCACCAAATACATATCTGTCTAATTTAGAGACAGGAATATTGGGGGGGACCACGTCAAAGGCCTTAGAGAAGTCCAGATAGATGACATCCACAGTTCTTCCCTTGTCCATTGATATAGTCAATCTATCGTAGAAGGTCACTAGGTTGGTCAGGCAGGACTTGCCTTTAGTGCAGCCATGCTGGCTGTCTCAAATCACCTCCCTATCCTCCATGTCTCTCATCATAGCTTCTAGGAGGATCTGTTCCATGATCTTGCCAGGCACAGATGTGAGGTTGACACGTCAGCAGTTCCTAGGGTTCTCTTTTCTATCCTAAAAAATGGGTGCAACGTTTCCCTTTTTCCAGTCACTGGGGACTTCACCTGACTGCCACGGCTTTTCAAATATCATGGAGAGTGGCTTGGCAACTACATCAGCCAATTCCCTCAGGACTCGGGGATGTATCTCATCAGGTCACATAGACTTAAGTATGTTCATTTTCCTAAGGTGAACCTGATCTCCTCTTGCAGTGAGAGGGACTTTGCTCCCCCTATCCCTGCCCCTGGTCCCTCCACTCAGGAAGAGAGGTTGCCAGTGAAGACTGAGGCAAAAAAGTTGTTGGGTACCTCAGCCTTCTCTTTGTCTGTTGTTACCAGTTTGCCACTCCTGTTCATCAGGGGGAGTACACTTTCTTTGACCTTCCTTTTCTGGCTGACATACCTGTAGAAGCCCTTCCTGTTATTCTTTGCAGCCCTTGCCAATTTAACTGCAGCTGCACCTTGGCCTTCCTCACACTATTACACAATCAGCTAACATCCCCATACCCTTCCCAAGATATCTATCCCTGCTTCCACTGCCTGTGAATTTCCTTCTTGCCCTTTAGTTTTATCAGCAAGTCGCTATCCTTTCCTGATTTCTTATGAAATAAGAATTTAAGCTATTAATAAATAATCAAGTAGACATCCTGGTTAAGCTAAGAAAGTCAAAAGCGGAAGATAAGGAGACAAGTTTTGAGACAGGAGACAGGAACAAGCAGCCTCGAAATATACTCATCATCTGGTTAGAACTAGTTCTGTGGTTTGGAAGCTGATCAAGCCCAACAGGCACATCCAGTTGCATAAGAAAGTCAAAAGAGCTCAACAAAGAAGACTACAAGCCTTCCTCCAAGAGACCCCAAAAGATGACCACCAGAAGGCAGAGCACATGCACCAGGAAGGCGGACCCTATGATAATGAGTTACTAGAACTAATTATAATAACCCCACCTATTTACTAAAGCTAAGTGTAATAACCACACCTATAGCGATGAGGAAGCATGTTTTATACTATAAATATAGTCTGTAACCAAAATCGGTGTGCAAGTTAGGAGGAGTTATTCCCCTTGCACCCGGCACCGCCATAAAGAATACCTGCTTAATAGTCACTTAGACTATTGAGACTTGATTTCACAGTATCATTTCCACCTGGAGATTCAGCACTCTTGCACTCTATGGAAAGCATCCTTAAAGATCTGCCAGGTCTGTTCTGTTCCCTTGTCGCTGAGGGCAGTTTCCCAAGGGGTTCCATTGACAGATTCCTTGAACAGCTGGAAGTTTGCTTTCCTAAAATGTCATCTTTTTAGAGGAACACACATTTCCTTGAGGTATTTCACTGGTGTTTCCCTCTTGGCTCCTATTACTTCAGGAGCCCCTTGCTCATCTCCCTAAGACTTCAAGTGTGCTGCAGTGTAGCCAGCATGTCTCAGAGCTATAGGCTGAGGGCCCTCACTGGCACCCCATCTCTCTAACCTTGGCATGTCATCCCACAGCTTGTTACATGCAAGCCTGATGTTATCCCTTTCCCCCTTCAAGCATAGTTTAAAGCTCTGTCAATCAGTCCTGCTAGCTCGCGGGCAAAGACCCTGTTCCTTCTTTGAGAGAGAAGAATCCCATCCAACACTAGCAGGCCTGATGCTGTGTAGACCATCCCATTATCGAAAAATCCAAAATTCTGGCAGTGACACCAGCCATGGAGCCATGTATTAATAGACTGGATCCGTCCGTTTCTTCCAATGTCACTGCCCACAAATAGAAGGACAGAGGAAAAAATTACCTCAGCTCCAGCTTCCCTTACCAACCGTCCCAAGGCCTTGAAATCTCTTTTGATTGCCCTTGGACTATGTGTTGTAGCTTCATTGCCACCCTCATGGAAGAGCAATAATGGGTAATAGTGCAAGGGCCGTACCAGGCTAGGAAGTTTTCTAGAACTAGGAATTGCTAGGAATGCTGGGATAGAAAATTGCCTACAATAAAAGAAGCTCTGTTCATAGTAAGAATACAACAAATTTTAACTTTATGTACATGCGGATCCTTCTGTTATAGACTATGGAAAATAAAGTAGTTATCTGATTATCTAATCTGCTCATCTATTTTTTATGAAATTTCTCTCAGGTTCACAGTGCTTCTTACACTTTACATCTCCTAGGTACTCTGTTCTCTTTTATTCCCTTCAATGTCGCCTTCTTTCACACCATATATTCCATTTCCTCTTTGTAACTGTATCCTTCCCAAAATGACCTTACCTTCTAGAAGGAAAAATTTTTAGACCTTCCACATCATATTTCATATGCTCTCTCCCACCATTATGTCTGTGTTTTCTATCCATATCAAAAACTTTCTGTAGGAGAGACCATCTTTTCTCTGTTAGATGTGTCTAACCAAACACGATTTTGTTGGTGTTTGAGCAGTACTGCAGTGAATGAATTATTCAAAACAGAGGAGCATAACAATTTTTGGAGAAAGAATAAAATTCTATGAGTTTACCCAGTTTCCTGTGCTTGGTGGAAATTTAACTGAAAATGAAAACTTAATTTTTAGCCTTATTGAAAATGTAGTGATAGGTTTCCTAGGGCAAAATACAGCTTTATATGTGCCATACCTAAAAATGCATGAAAATGTGGGCTCAGTTTCCAAGCAGTTTGCTTTTTTCATAAGTTAAAAAAAAAAATCTGCTTTTCTTCTCAAACATTTAGAATGGAAAGATAAATCTTGTTTTCCTACCCCAGTAATCTTGAGGTATTCCTGAAATTCCATCATTTTTCTTGAACGAGATATTAAACTTACCAAAGGAAGAATTTACCAACGTTAACCTAACTGAAGAAAATGAAAGATTTTTCAAGGGGGTGTAATGAAAACTTTAAAAAGAAAAAGATCTGAGTTTTTCATATTTGATTTCAGATCTACAGAGACACGAAAGCACTGATCTGCAATACCATTTACCTCCACTTTCTGTGAAAGCACATCCTGTGAAAAAGAGATTAGAGATGGCTTGAAGTCAATTGTGTCAGTAAGTCTAGAAATAAAGTGAAAGTTCAGAAAAACAGTGCGAAGTGCAAAGCAGGATGGCAGATATTCACTATGGATCAAACCATACTTGAGGACAGACAGCTTCTTTTTCATCTTCCATGGCTTGTTTCGTAGTGTGGCGATTAGTTTCTTTTTTTCTTCAACCTCTTCTTTCAGCTTGGCCAATTCCTCCTCTGTAATGGGCTCCTCCTCAGAGTCAGAATCAGAGCTTCAAACAAAAGTAGGAACAAAAACCATCACCAAAACTCAGAAAGGACAGAAGTTTTCACTGAAGCACATACTTGGTGTCACTTCTTGTTAACTTTGAAACCTCGATAAATGCCTTCACTGTTGCGCAGAAGGGAGGACACAGTTCACTTAGACTTCTCACTAGTTTTAGTATGAAAGGCAAAGCCTGCACACAAAGTGCAGATCCACAGCTGAACCAATACTACACCCAGAGCATCCCGTGGAGACCGGGCAGGGCTCTTGGGGAAATGTCTCACAGCCACTGATTGTTCCTTCAGGAGTAACCAGCTTCCTAAGAGTCCAACTCAAACTCACAATGGGCAAATAAGGACACTATAACTGCAGCCATGAAAATGAAGTTGCTCACTCCACTTCAGTGTGCCACAGGAGAGAGAAAAGACACCACAGCCACAGCAAAGACAAGTTTAAACACTAGATGAGAGCCCTAGATGACAGAGATGGGAAAGATTCAAAGCTGCATCCCAGCAAGGTTGTAATGTGTCCTGGCACTAAGAGTAAGCAGATGCAATAGTAATGGCATCTCCAGATGTGTTGTGTTTTTAATCTGAACTTCTTATCCATGCACTGATTTGTAGTAATTTTGGAAAGCATTGCTGATTAAGGCAATGTCCACTTTCCTATGAAGGACAAAAGGAGAATATTTACGAAAAGTTTCAAAGCAAACAAATACAACAAAAGCAAAATTCTTTTTGCAATACAAATTTCTCATTGGTCATCTACCTTTAGTTTTCTTGAAATATACATCATTATAACAAAAGCTACAGGGGATCAAGTTAAAAACTTCAGACGCAGACAAGTTAAGTTAGCAAAGTTAAAAAAGAGATTCTCATAGTTATCGGATGCCCTGCTATTAAAGACTCAAATGCTATTTATTGAAAAGACTGTAACATTAGAAAGTTAAACCCATCAGCCATAAAATTTTAGAATTTATGTGTCAAAAAAAGTGCCATAAAAAATATAAATCTGCAGAAAGAATGACTGCTACTGAATACCAGACATATTTATTGTTATTCCAGTATTGTGATGAGCAAGTGAAGAACTATATGAAAACTTAGGTTAAATGGATGAAGGTCAATAAAAAGATTTCTGCCTACAATTTTGAGGCATTATAATGCAAAAAATTCATGTCTTTAAGAATAACAGAAGGATTAAAGGAATCTGGTTTTGAGAGAGTTTTAAATCCTTAGTTGGTACAATCAGCCGTTTTGCATTTTACAAAGTGGACAACAATGTGCACAACATTGAAGATTTCCTTTGACAGAAGATTGCGGTGTTAAGCAAAATTGAAGCATGTGGTTTTATGAGACTGCAGTGAGAGTAGTGGGAAATAAGAGTGGCAAGTGCTAATGCAGTGAGCTTACTGAGGAAAGGAATCTCAGCAGAACACAAGAGGTAAAGTAGGGACAATATTGGTTCTTGTGCCCATTGCCCACTACTGCTTTATTTGTCTTTGCAAACGCATCTCATCTTTCATTTTTCACTTTCCTTTGGAACCAGGAAAATAATAAAAAATCCAAATTTCTAAGCGTCTTTAAGAAATCAGTATTTTCAGGAGTGTTTACACTGTGCAGTGAAACTTTCTGCAGTTACAGCAGGTTTTTCCTTTAGCTCGAGTGGTTGAACACTATGAGATTCAAGCCAGGAAATCAGAATTCTGTTGTCCGCAACTGAAAGTCTCAGCCTTTCATGAAAGGTTGTGATTCATATATTTGAAGGCCAGAAGGGTTCACCATGACCTTCAGGCTAACATAGAGCGTAAAGCATCAAAAATAATTTCACATCAAGCCATCATCTTCCTTGGCTTCAATTGAGTGCACACAAAGCATCTTTTCCTAAGCCAATAGAGCTCTTGAAATCAGTGGTGCTTCCTTAAATCACACACGTAACGAACTTGCTCATACTGTTCATCAGTGTTTTGGTTTATGCCCATATTAGGCATCTGTGTTTTGGTTTTAGTATCATCTTGTCTTTATGGACATAATCTACTTTTCTCATTATTTTTGACAAAATTAGATGAGCTAAAAATTAAGCTAAATTTAGAGCTTGAGCTCTAAAATTAAGATGAAAATCTTTTGTTGGAGCTCAGATGTTCTCAGGGAAATACTGGTAGCGCTTTAAGAGTCTAGAGTGATGAGTGAATAAATTTGACCACATTACTTCCTCGTTTTTTGTGAAAATTCTATCGTTTATTGATAATTCCCATAATATTCCCTGACACTTAGGCCTCTTCAGCAATCTTCCTGCTAGCAAAAAGGTGTAGTGCCTGTAGTGCCTTAATCTTCCATGTACAACTGGACTCTTGCATAAGCTTTATACTCTTGAGTATTCTTACTAAAAATCAGTTGATTTGCTTATATATAAGCCTATACAGTAAAAACAGAAATTGCACAGGTGAGGCAGAATATAATACTCCTTCTCTGAGGATTTGTAACTGAAGTGACTGCATATGGTTACTATGTAAGACCAATCAGGCACAATTAGACGAGTCAGTAAAGAACAAAGTAGCATTACAATCTAGGAATACCACAGATCTTCACAGTGAAACTATAAGGAGCAATTTATCAGGAATATTTTTGGGATGACGATTATGAACAGTGTAGAGCGGGCCTTCCCCACTAGAAGAAATGTACCTCATTAGAGGTAGCAGTCAGCGACATCAACAAGCAATAGCATCTAAGAGCAAAAGATTTAAAACTTACACAGAAATAACTCCTTTCGCCATGGAATTACCCTGTGAAACTCACTGCCACAAATTAGCAGAGATCAAAATAATCAGGTTAAAAAAAAAAAAATAGAATCCACACAGAGTTCTTCTAGGATTCCTTTGCATCCTTTATGAAAAATAATTAGGTCATAAAGGGCATACAGAGGTTTTCCTGATTTGGGTGAAAAGTAGGGGGGAGGACGTTGGTAACAGCACCAGATTCTACTGACTTGTACTGTGACCTAGCCAAAAAGGACAGTGTTTGTAGAGTTTAGCAAAATCGACAATGACAGTAACCAATACAATATTATCTCCCTGTAGAATAATATCACATTTAATTTTACTTTTCTTTTTGTTTCAGGGTTTTTTGGTATTTTCTTTGTCAACTTCTTATTTCACTCTTATCGTGATTTTTCATGCTGAAATGTCTTGGCAATTAAAAAAACTACATCAGCAAGATGTACTTTCAAACAGTATGTAGCATTTGTTGTGACAGGTACTCATAGACTTGCTAGACAGGCTATGTTTCTATGCTGCCACCCTTCTCTTTTGTCCTGAAAGCTTGCAAATCCTTTATCTGCATCACAGATGAACTGATTACCAGACTATTTTCTTTTGTTCTTACGTTATTTTTCTTTTTCTTTTAAAAATCTTTTAATATATTCTTATATTTATTACTCTCTAATCTTGTCAGCTGATCCTCTAAAAGTCTAAAAATACAATGCTCTTGAGGTATCTTCCAGAGCATCCTCAGTTTCTCCTCAAATGTTATGCTTACTACTTCAAGAATAAACTCTTGATCCAGGTAGCAATTTCTAAGTCTTTGACCCAAACACATGTATTTTAATTCTAAGAACTTTGGAAGACAAAGAAAAGCATTGTGGCTTCATTCAATTTTATATTTTCAGTGGTCTTTTTCTATTTAATGTTCAATAAATGTTTACATTGGAAGAGAATAATAAAGAAACATGTATTGACACATTCAGGACTTCTGCTATATGAGTACAGAAAATTGCACAAAGGGGTATAATTGGCACCACAGCGAAGATCCAGCACAAAGAAAGATTTTAGGCATTCTTGTAGGCAAAGGAAATGAAGTAGAAGTATATTGAAATGGGATCATGGGCAAATTAATGCAACAGCATGTCTCACTGTATTTTTTTCTTTTCTTTGACTCCTGCTGTGCTCTCCAGTGATGCATTTGGGAACACAAACAGCTGTAGCAAGCGCTGAACGGGGGAAGGGGAATGTCTCTCCCTATCCACTGCGATAAGCACGCCTAGCTTCATTTGCTCCATTATACACCATTCCCAGGAGTCGTTTCCTTTCAATAGCATGAGAAGGGACAGGGAGCAAGACAATGCCAGGATGGCAGAAAAATACAAAATAATTTTCTGAAGTGCTCAGTGGCAGTGGCGTCTTCCCAAGACCCCAGGTTGCATTAAATGCTTTGGAAAAGTGAATGGTAATATTTTAGAGGGAGTGAATGGGAAACAGACTGGAAAATCACATCTCAGTCCTTGTTCTGGGTTCTTGAAAATTTGGCACTGATCTTTTATAAAAAGCTGGCTCAAACATAGACGGGAAATAAGAACTCGGTCTTGTGAAAAGTGTCAAGATTTTAGTTCTGCACTGGAAATAAAACTAGATCTTGGGTTTTTGGAAGGTTATCAGCTTGGGGTTTGGGGGATTTTAGTTTTGGGGAAAGGAAAAGCAGGAGAGATCTCACCTGTTGTCACATCTCTCTGTCATTTGCTCCCCTTCTCTGTCACTTTCACTCCCTTTCTCCAGAAACTTAGGATGTTTAACTACAATATGGGTGACTGTGGCTTGAGTTTCTGTTCTGCCTGACCAGATTTGGCCTAATCCTCAGGATATTGGCAGTCCCAAAAGGGACTGGTCATTTCCCAAGGTCCCACCCTGGACCTGTGACAAACTCGTGACTTGGTTTCACTGAAGTGGATATCGCTTTGTGGAAAGTTTCCATTTCAGTTAGCCAGCGTTTCCTCACTGCAGGAAAAAAATATCTGTGCAGTTTTAATCGGGCTGTAATGAGTAAGTGAGTCATAATGACTCTTAGCATTTCACAGCTATAAACGAAAGCAGGTTTTATGCAAGATAACCATGGGTCTATATTAAAAATATAATTTAATTACCCAGATCCTGATTTCTTTTTGTCTTTTTTCTTCTTGTTGGCCTTCTCTTTTTTCCCTTTCTTATCAGGCTTCTTGTCCTGTTTCTTCTCATTTTTGCCTTTCCCACTTTTACCCCCTTTCTCTTCTTCCTCTTCTTCATCATCTTCCTTGGACTTCTGATTTTCCTGGTTCTTCCTGGCTTTTGAAGGGTCTCCCTCAGAATCACTGCCCTCATTTCCAGCTCCTCGTCCCCGTCCTCTACGATTTCTGTGCCTGCGATGCCCAGCTCTCCTTGTCCCACCTTCATCATCCTCATCCTCCTCACCACCATGCTTGGCTCTCCCTCTGGCATGTCCCCTTCTAGTTCTCGGTGTTGCTCTCTTCCCACCTTTATCTGTGATGGAGAAAAAAAACACATGCGAGAAGGCAGTATGTTAGAGGGAGACCTTTCCTCCTCTTCCATTTATACAGATAATCAGAAAACATTTGAGTGTGGCCTCAAAATAATCCACACTACTGACCTGTTCCTTTGACATTTTCTTCATTCTCAGCTGCACTGCCTTCTTCATTGTCAACATCACTGCCCTCTGTGGAGTGAAAACAAAAGCTAGTGCATGTGAAGTGTGTATCAGTCATTAGGAATGCAGGGGTTTTAAGACATTCTTGACAATTACTGCATTGTACTCCTTTACATCATTTCCCAAACCCAGCTTTTTGGAACGTGGCAAATAGATTTCAAGAAGTAAGATGAAGACAGAAAAAAGTTACACTTTCAGCACTCAAATAAGTAAGCCCTAAAGTGATGCCATGAGGAGCTCCCTCTCATGGAACAAATATGTAGGACAGGAGGACCCTCAAAAGGAACACGATAGCAACATCCCACAATTTGGGGAAAAGAACAAGGAGGATGAAAATGCTTCTCAGAGATTTTCTTAAACACATGAAAGATAAGCACTGGCTGAGATTAAAGAAGATTATCATTTTCCGATTTGACTGATTAGAGGGCACAAAGGTTCTTAGCTGCAGCACAGCAGAAGAACATAGTCCCAGAAGAAAGAAGAGACTTACATTCATTTCCAGCAACCAAATTTTCAAGCATAGTGACAAAAGTTGACACAGATCACTCATATGCTGTACCACAGTCCTCTTCTTATCACTCAGGAGATAATAAAAACATTGGAGACTCTAGAGAGAAAGCCTATTTACAGAAGCATGTAGTATTTCCCCTCAGAAACATCTTTGGGTTTGGGTGGATCTCTTGCTTAAGTTTTTCATTCTCGATAAGTTCAATGCTGTCTTTGCTACCCATCAATAATCAGGAAAGTATCCAACTCATTTGCCTGGTACACCTTGAAACTGAGGTCATGTACATATAGAGAAGAAAGAAAAATGCCACTCTTTCATACACATTATATGCATCATAATATTTAATTATATGCTCACTGCAAATATTCATATGAGCATATTATTTAAGGGGACACTCTTGAAAGTGCTAGTGGTATTCACCAGAAATGTTTCTTCAGAAGAAATCCAACTAATACCTGAGAAGCTAGGAGCTAATAGGATCTCTTGAGGTATTTTTGAGCTTGTACATATGGGACAGCACTTGAGACACATCAGTGAAATAACTAGAAATACATAGTAGGAGGAGATTAATGAGAAGACTAAGAAATATTACCATAAGTAGAAATAGACAGCTGTCATTCCACTCCTATATACCATGTATGTTCTGGATATATGTTATCTAATTCCCCTCTGTACAGACAGGACAGGTGATGTCATCATAATGATGTCATAGTTGTATTTTTCAGGCAAGAAGAAATTAGTTATCTTCCTTCTTTGCTCATCTGTAATACTTTTGAATTTTTTTTTATATTTTGTTTTTCTCCACCCATTCCCTATCTCCCTAGTTCCTTTTATGGACTTTATTAGCCATTAGTGATTCATCAAAAATATACACACAAATTGATTTGTCTAGGGACTGCTGTAGCTAGCTATCAGGCAAAATTTCTTAGCTTTACCCAGTATCAAAGAAGAGGAGTACAATATGTAAGGCTTCAAACAAGAAGGAATTTAGGCATTTGTTTCACTATGTGCAACAATGGGCAAAGGGTTATTACCCAGAATTTGGCAGGCATTTTAAAACTGGAATATATGTAGGGAGTCTAAGTTCCCTCCACAAAACACTTCATTGCAATTACTTTTTCTAGCATTTCCACAGCATCTGTACAGTAATTTTTTAAGACTATGCAAAAATGTTATCATTCAGTATTATCAGTGGAATGTGAAAATAAGTGCTCCTTTGTTCTGTTTGGACATATGCCTGCTGCTGCTGATGGTAACAGGATCTCCATTTGACAAAGATCATTACGTTGCTATTGAAAGCTTGCAAAGATGAAGACAGACACTTCTAAAGAGATACTTTGCATGCAACAATAGGGTACAGTCTTTTATTGCAACTAATGCTTTTGCTGATCTCCTCCAGACAAACAGAAATTGCCAGAGAAGCATTTTTATGATACAAGATTGGCCTTACTGCAGATTCTCATAAGCACATACAAGAAGCAAACAGCTGGAGATTTATCATATTTACTGAAACATGTATTAGCAGTGAAAGTGCATTGTGCTTGAGTTGACATCATAATGACATGATAGCAAAACTGACAATGGACTATGCAGCACAGAGGTTTAAGCAGGGCGGAATGTAGCTGTTGGGGTTTAATAAACTCTAATAGCATAAAGGTAACAAATGCGCTAGGCTGAATCCAACATTTCAGGTTAAATAAAATGTTGGGGTATGATGCAGAAAGCATTGTACTATATTTTTAAAAGAAGCTGAAAGCTAAGGATGACTCTCCAATCCTCCAGTGTCCTCACACTCTATTTCATGTCATAAGCTGTGTCACTAGCATAAAAGCTGAAGTTCAGGGTAGAACTAAAATGTGTTCACTTGCGTTCAGCTGTGATAGCAGTTGGTGCTGTTTAGGAGTAACAAAATCACTGAGGAGGGGACTGAGGAGGGGGGATGAAGGAGTTTTACCACCCCTGAGGTCTGTCCTGAACAGCATATATACATGCATTCATGTAAGCTACATAGTCACCCTACATCACACCCACACTACAGCTATCCCTGGAGACTTATAATTCAGATAATCTGTATTAATAATTGTCTTTTTGTGTTTGGTAGTTTTGCATATGTCATTAAAAGGCCAATGTTGTTAATTGGTTGGGTATTTGAGCCATAAGAGAGAAAAATAATCATTACTGTGTTTAACATCATTGTTAATAGAAGGCTATTTCAGGTCATTAACTCTGTATTACTTTTCAAAGAGGAAAGCAAGAGGCTAGGCAGCTCATAACTCAGCACTCTAGCTGCTTGTGGCAAATCCTGTCTTACTGAATTATTGGAGAAGGATTTCAATGATACACAAATTACATTTCATGGTGACACTAAATCTAAATGCAGTTTAGCACTAAATTTAAATGTTCTATAAACTGCAACATAGAGAAACAGTAGAGTGCATTCCTCAGGCACTGAATTATCATCCTATAGGAAAACTGAAGACCATTTTTCATGCTCTGGTTTGTTAAAATAGAAAGGTATAGCCTTTGACGTAGGAACAAAATCATCACTATGTGGGAAATTTTTAGGTCGATATACTGGTCGTCTGCTTTTTTAAACACATCTTCATGTGATCCCACTTATCAAAGGTTCAGGGAATCCTCCACTAAAATCAACTAAGTCTCACTAAAGCACTGTCTAGAATTCTCACTGCTCCAGAAAAGGGTTGATAGGACCTCATTTCTTGACGGCATTAATATTCATAGGGCTAATACCAGGTTAATAGGCTTTGAGTCAGCTAACTTGAGTTTATGTGACCCAGGGCAAACTATTGCTCAGCTGTTGCATTTTCCCAGATACATCATCCTGCCTTAATGAAACATATATAATTAGGTGTATTCGGAGTTCTAGTCCATAACTTCTTAGGCTCTAGGAAACCAAATCACTTTCTCATATTTTTTTTCCACCGTAGTTTAAGGGAAACTTTCTCATCTTTCTATGCTAAGGGCAGAGAAGGTGTAATGTGAGTAAGCTATCATTTTACTTGAAGTCTTATTTATGTTTTAGACTGTAGCCACAAATGAGCCAACAAGACTAAAGGAAGGTGTCCTGAGTATGAGCTCAGACTAACCTGGAAGTCTGAGACTGCAGTGAAGACAGAACATCAGATAGCTCAGGAGAGAGCTCACGATGTTGACATGTTTGCTGGTGAGGAACATAAGGACAGAAAAAAATGTATAAAACATAGGAGCCTTTGCTATATGAAGTGGCCATTTAGCAGACTGTGGGGGTTGTTCTATCTTTATCTTATTCTCCCAAGTTGTTTGTACACCGCTTACTAGAGGGTACTACTCAGATTTCATGCTTTGTGGTTTTTTTAAGCTTGTTTTATATTGATAAAGTTTCTTAGATTTTTTCACTGTAAGTGGGATAATGATTCTTGGAACTGCCGTGTAAAATATGGCCCACTGTTGTAATATTGCTGATCACATTACTACTACATAAAACTGACTGATGCTAAGCAGTTCTGCGTGCTGGTGCCATAAAAAAAAAAAAAAAATCAGTGGTATGCAAAGTAATCCGTAATTCAAAAAAGGCTATCAGACACTTTGTATATGTTACAAAAAAAAATCTTCTTTATTAATTAATTTGCAAGCCAATGAAATGGATCATATGCAGATAGAGCCTTGCAAACAATTATTATGTCTTCCGCTGGACTGGACCATGCTGGACTTTTTTTCAGTGCCAGAAAGACACCAGCCTAGATAGCTAATAAACTGAGTGCCCAATATGTAGAACTGTCAGCAATGCAAGATCATATTAGACAAAAATGTATGTGTAATATTAGTAAAAAATAATAGGAAGAGTTGTATAATATGCAATTCTAGTTATTTACATATGTTTCAATACTATTATTTCTGATCATAGAAATATGAGAGTGTCTCACAACACTTTCATAAGGATAAATAGCGCTAGAAATAACAGCTGTGAAACACACCAGAAATAATACACCAAGATCTCACAGGAAGTCTCTATGTGTCCTAATTAAGTGTCCAATGCATTCTGGGAAGTAAATCATCTCGCCTTTTAAGGGTCTGAAATGTGATTTACTTAGCTTATTTTCATTTATTCATAGTACTGTTAACATAGGAAGAACACATGTTAAGTTTATGCTCAAGTTCCAAATGTAGTATTCTTAGTGGATCTGAAGTCAATTGTATTTTTGACTACCTTGTGAGAAGACAGCTCTTTTAAGGTTGATACCTACAGGTCACCACAGGTTCTCTTTATTATTTTTAGAGGATAATAGGCGCTTTCCATCTGATCTCTTTTAAACATCCACTCTGAAGATTTGTGCCCTAAGTCTTGGGCATGAGACTTAGGGCACTTAGGTATGAGAAGCCTAGAGCAATGAATTCACATTCATGAACTTAGCGTAATGAACCATGCATCTCCTACTACCATAGATTTTGCAGAAGACATTACAAAACAAGAACAATAGGCAAACCAGGGCTTCATTACAGCTAAAGATATCAAAAAGCAAAAATGTAAGACTGCATTTTTGAAACTGTTGAGGTGGTCCATTCTTTGCAAGAATATTCCTCAGGACAGTCATCAATGATAAAGCAAAACCTCCTCTAAAGGAACTGCAACTAGATTAGCACCTGAGACCTGTGCTGACTAACTCCAGGCCTTGGAACATTTTCATTCAAAAGCGGACTCAGAATAACATTCTAAAAGTGTCTTTAGTTACTTATGGTGGAGGTCCAGCTTTTTAGGTCTTCTTAAATCAAGACTGAGTCTTGAATTTACTCACACAACTTCATCTCGAAATATCCTCATAACTGTCATTAAGGTTGTTAGATTTTATTATAAATTATGTACAGGATAAATTCTCATGCACAGTGTGTCAAAGAGTGATCATGATTCTGCGACCTAAAGATCTCAACCTTCTCCACTTAAAAGATATGTCCTTTTTGTCACTGCCGGAATGCTAACCTCTGTACTTTGAAGGAACAATAAAGTCACTGAATCAGAAGATAAGTCAATTCAGTTAGATATCTGCAAGTAGAAGGCAGATGTTTATGGTAAACTTAGAACCTTGATATTCTAAGAATTTATTCATTAGAAATGCTTATAAAATATGTATGTTCTATGGTTATGCTCATTTTGTTTCTTATTCAGATAAAAATTCTGCTGAAACTGGTAAGTATTAGACCTACGCTACTTTAAATTCTGTATTTCTCTCATGTTAAAATGAGCTCTATTAGCATGTAATGCTTGGAAATTAAATTGATCAGTAAAGGAACTTGCAAAACAAAAAATAGAGGATGAATAAATGAATTAAGGTGCTCAGACGACAAAAGGAAAGAAAACAGGATGGACTCTTAAAATGAAATACATGTTATATTCTGCTGAAATGCCAAGCAGTCCCTTCTGATGTTTTCTATGGAAGCAGAAACCATTTTATCAGTATTGCATGTTACAAGTGTGGATTAAAAATATAAAAAGCACTGTTTAGTAGCACCAGTCCTGGTACTTAGCAAGACCTAATGAATTCATTTAGAAACTAGTCAGAATTAGGTCCCTGGCAATTTTCCTCCATGCCGAAGATCAGAAATATCATACCTATTCCATATGAAAAGATCCATATTTTGGAAAGAGTAGTATTGCCCATGAGTACTGAAAGCATTTCCCGTGTCAAATAACTGCATTGCATTTTGCCAGAGTAAGCCATTAGTCATTATCATCCTACAAAAACATTTCTTGCATCCAAAACAGTGCAGTATCAGCATAGAAATATTGTTAATCTTACTATGAATAATGTTTGCCATTTCATTCCAAATACTGAAAGCAATAAGAAAAGGAGGCATTGCTTTTGTGCACTTTACAGAAGCCACAGAATACCCTTGTTTTCTTAATCTTCCCTATAAACTACATATAAATGTAAGACAAGTGACTGGGCTGTGGTTGCACTCTTTTGGTTTACTAACCAGTGGAAAGCCAAACTGCCATGCTACAACTAGCCAACTTGCACAGCAAAGCTGCTTTCAAAAGCCAAGTAAAATACATTTCTGAAAAAAAGACAAAGAACTGTGACAAAGAAGAATTTCTATTAGAAATAACAAGAAGAAAACAAAACTTGCACACAGTTGAGCTACATGCAGAAAATGAGTAAGTGCTTAAGATGCATAATTATAGTTGTAATTACCGTCTCCTTCAACGGTGGTTGGCTTTTCATGTTTAGGCATTGTGACTGTATTTCACAGGGCTGCTCCAGCTGCTACCTATATAAGAGATCGTCTGAAGGTTGCGTGGTTCAAGATGAAGAGTACCACGTCAACGTCGTCCTGTCTGTCACTGAATGGATGGCGCTGGTGAAGTTTCACTGACTGAAATATAAGAAGATACTAATTTCCCAAGTGATTAATCTTTCATGAATGTTTAGTTTACTGTTTAGGGTTGGCATGCTCGGGTCAAAGGAATGGAAGAAGTTGTTCATCTTCTTTATTATTATTACTGAAAAAAGAAAAACTCTCTTGCAATGTACTTACTTATGACTAACACCAATGTTTAAAGGCTTAAGTGCCTTACTGAGCAAAGAGGTTGCACATTGTCCAAACAGGCACACTCTGATGCTGTATACAGATCTACACTTCAGCATGTGGTGGATGCTACATGGATGTATTTTTTTCTCATAAAAGGCAGCTTTTACCTTAGACTTATTTAAATTGCAAGGCTTTAGCATCCTGACACTGATTTAAAGCAACTTAGCAAGAGGAGATGGATGCTGATATATCTACAGGTTTATATTTGCATCTCCTTGCAGTTCCATTAAGACTCCTTCCTTCTGCCTTTATGCAGATATTACATCCTAAGTTTACCAGTTTTACCCTGATTCACCTTGTATCTGCAACACCAGACAAGCTTAATGGACAAACAAAGGAAAAATTTAGTTAACAAGATGGGTCAGGCTTGGAAGTAAAAAGTTTGAAACTACGTGTTACAAATAAAATAACATGTTCCAAATAGAACAACATAAAACACAATTCTCAATCTGTATTCAATTAGGTAATTCCTTCGTAGCTTCCCCAGTATTCCTCATATGGAATTCTTTCAGTGTGATGCATTTTGAAAAAAGGAGTAAGCATCTGCAGAATACTCCACATTCTCAGATGCTTCTGAGTAGTTTCTGGATCCTCTTACCCTCTTGACTATGAAAGCCATTTGTTTTTCTCTGGAGTTGTCATTCAGATGTCTGAAGGAAATTTATTTGGAAGTTTATCCAGTGATGCTGGCTACCTTACCTTTTCATTTTGTTTTTTTTGGAAATGCTGAAATTGTTTGTGGGTGTTGTTTTGACTGACTTGAAATTCGGTTTACAGACAAAACACATCCAGGTGTTCAGTCCTATTTCTGTTAGAACATTAACATTCTATATTTCAAATATTAACGAAGAGATTACATATACAATTACAGGAGGCCCTATGCCTTTGTCAATAAAACGTGTTTTTTGAACTATTATAATTTCTTTTACTGCATCCTCATATTAGTCATTATATAACAGCCTAGCTTCTGTGCTTTTATATACTTGGGAAAGACTTCTAATAATTAAATATAAATAAATAAATAAATGAACCCACAACCACACAAAAAACCAACATTCAGATCATCTTTGAAAGTTCATAGTCAGACCATGTCTAATAAGCCATGGGTCTAAGAACTCAGAAAAAAGAATAATCATTTTCTAAAAATTCAGTACTTCGGTACTTCTTCAATAACAGAAAGAAGAATGCCTTAGGAGGAATAATTAGCATGGCATTCAAGTTAATGATTCTGCAAGTACTCACAAAAAGAAGCAGTGAAAGCATTGTCATGAGGTCTTTTGCAGTTGCAGTCAGATCAGAACCATAGCCTTGATAGAACTGTATAAATCTTCATCAGAAAATTTAGTTAATAACTTTCGTTTATTAGCCACATTGGAAAATATTTGACTGGATATATGAAAAGGAAAGGCATCTACATTGAGGGGAGATTTATTAATCTTACCACCAAAAATGACATTACTTGACTATCAGAGATGCAAAGGCAATATTAAATATTATAGATAAATGAAAGAATTAAGATCATATATGCAGTCTGAATGTGGTCTCTGGGTGAACATTTGCTATGATATATCTGAATTGCACACTCCATTTTATAATTTTTGTTCTTAAGGTCTCCTGACTCAGACAATAATCAGATTTAGTTAAATGCTTTTACCATGGTGCAACTTTTTAACATAGACAAGCCAGATCCTGTCTGGCTTGTGGTTTACTTTTGTGGCTGCAGGAATTAACTGTCTCCATGAGTTCCACCACCTGCTGCTCTCACCAGTGTACCACTAAAACTGTCCATGGGGCTGCCCTGTAAACTGGGTCACTAATCAAAGCAAATAATCATTTTTCTTAAGTCAGCTTAGTGCAGTGATCCCATCCACAGCACAGTCCCACAAACAATTATATTAGCACAGAAGAGGGAGTCAAATTGTGACATGATGTGGGAAAGGGCAGCCAGGGTCAGGAGGCAAAAAGAGGGTGCAAATCTTTGAAGACAGACTTGCCACTGGAGATAACATAGCATGGAGCTACATCCTATGTTTCTATTTGCCCTTGGAGACCAAATACTAAGCAGAGATTGAGGACAAACTGTACCAATTTGACTTCGTAGTATCCTACAGCTTCTCCAGCACAAATATAAGTAAATGACTGCATAGACACCATGGACAGTTTTCATTTACACATGGTTCTCTTTGTAGCACAAGAGTCTTGGGCGGGGGGGGGGGCGGAATCTTTCAGCAATTTAGCTCTATTTAATAGCAATAAAATCAGAACAAGACAGAGTGGTGTTAATATATAATAAATTACGAAGATGGCCCCAGTACAGACAGGTTTGGAGAACTGGGCTCATTCATAAATGAGTTTGTTGAACACAGCAAATATTTCTGTTATCAGCAAATATGCCACATTTTTGTTTCTTTGCTCAAATCTGTATCTCCTTGTCAGAGATGCTTACTACGTATTAAAGGTGCTGAATCATGAGTGGTACACAAAAGTCGAGAATGGAAATAAAATTATTCCTTCACCACAGCTGAAACTCATGGAAAAACCTGTAATGAAGAAGTGGAAAGCATTGGTCCGCATACCCTTCCTCATGTTGCTAAACTGGTAACCTGTTTGATAGCCACCTGCCAACCAGATGAATCCATCCAAGAGAAATAAAGATGACACCAAAGAACAATAACATAATTACGTTTGATACAAACATTAGTGCCTCAGTAAATCTGCAAGCATCAATTTTGCTTATAATCAGCATTTAAGTTACAGTGCCACGACCTATTCACAATAAAATAACCACTCTAATTTCTTTCCTGCCACTTCTGTACATCAGCTGTGAACCCTTTCTACCACAATGAAATGCCCTGAATGTTGGTTTTTCCATGTTTCAAGGCGCATTTTCTACCAGTTTCTAAACATAGTGCAAAACTTAGGGCAATAAATGACTTTCTGACAGAATTTGTTGCTAAAGGTGACTCTTTTGAGGATGGGATTTTTTTGAGGGACACAAAATGTATATTCTGCCCTGTTGAAGCACATGGTAAAATCAGGCAGTTCTGGAAGCAGATATGAAAACAAGCTGAAGTCATGGCACTGTAGCTGTGCCAGTGAAAACGCCTTTTTCTATGTAATGTAATACTTAAGTTGATCTTTCCCTAACCTGCTGCATCCAAATGAGTCAGATGAGCCTGAACAGCATTAACTGGTCAGTCTGTGCCTACCATCCTCATTATCCCACATCTTTCCACAGCTGAGTGGATGACGATGCTGATCATGTCTGGTAGCAGCAGGAAGCTGCATCAGGAGGGGAACGAGGAGAGACGGGGGTCAAAACCTCCCCGAGGGGCACCATCCCACAGCAGTGCAAACAGAGCAGGGCGGTGACAGTGACTCTGGGGGGACCCTGGCAAGGATGGGCAGGCACAGTCAGATGACAAATCACGTTGATTAATTTAATGCAAGAAATTTTCAAAAGCCAGCTCGCATCCTTTTTGAATACTAACCCCCAAACTGACATGTTCAGCCCTTGAACACTGATTAGGGAATTCCATTCAAGAGAAACACAAGTAACCTTGCTCTGATGCCATGCTGGTATTCACAGAGAAAACAGCTACAGCTCATATCTGCTTGCAGGCAAAACCTTATTTGGGTCGAGGTCTCTGAGCAGCTCGTGAAAAGGAAAACTAACAGCTAAGTCAAAAAACTACATTAAATTCCAACAGACTTCTGTCATTATTGTTTCTGAAGCCATTTGTAGCTTTTCTGACATTTTTGAAATACTGTATTTCAAGGTACTCTGAAAAACTGGAATTTAAGCCAAAAGTACAGTAGGATGTATTTTTTGTTATACTTCGGTGCTTTACACTCTCCTGGTAGACATGATCACCAGGTTCAGAGTTAAAACATCAAAAGTCTCATAAAGAATCCTTTTTTTAAAAAAATTTTCTAGCCAATTAATGTGGATCACAAGAAATGAGGGTGATATATGAGATTTAGAGAAATTTATCCAAATTTCTCTTGATCACTGAATATATCCTGCTTCATCATTAATCAGAATGTTTTATTAAAAGCCCAAAACCAGCTTTAAATTCCTAAACATTCATTAAAATTCTGCAAAATGAATTTTTTACTAGAAAGCAAAATATTTAGCTGTGTTTCTACATATCTATATGCTCTGTTCCGTAGACCACTTCTGAGTATTTGCAGCCACAAGCATTTGGGAAGTGCATCTGAAGATATGTATATATATATTTCCTCTAACAATAATGCTACTTACAAATTAGATAATTCTACTTAGAATCATATTCTTGTCTTTATCCTAGCCAAAATGAATGGCTGACAGAATGGTTGTTAAAACATCTCCTTTTTTAACAACACCCAATAACACACACTGACGCCTATGTCTGACTGCTCACAGCACCTGCTTTGCTGATGAATGGACACACTGCTCAGATAATTGCATCTGCTACTTAGCTGTGATTGCACTCAATGGAGGGACTCCAGATTTACTTCTCGGTGCAATCCTTTATTTCTTATGTGTTCTAAAATGAGATTTAAAAAAAAAAAAACCCAACACTAATTGTTAAATGTCTTGAAGAACTTATTTGTATAGCAAGTGCAGCTGGAGCAGCGAAAAAACAACGAACAGAAGTCTTAGCCTGCACAGGCTGGTTGAGGTAGGGTGTACTCAGGAGCACTAAAATCCCAAGACTTTATGGCTTCACAGCCATCAGTGCCTCATGTAAACCACAGATCAGGTCCTACTAAATACCATGTCCACTTCAGTGTACTCTACTACACCAGATAGCGCTTGCACAAGCCATTATCACTGAGAGAACATATTCAACAGTGACTACTTTCCACTCCAAGATTTCATCGTATTTTTCAGGCAGCCTGTTTGCAAAAGACATAGCAAGCATGGGTCTTGCTCAAAACTCTCTTTACCACTGCGTATGCCAGAGGAAGTAGAAAGGTTGTAATCCTTTCTTTGGACTTTGACCACTGCATGTTCTTGAGGTAGACCTGTCTATATCTCATGAAGGCACTAGGATCATAACGAGCTTCGCATATTCCCTAGCTAGCATTTGTACCCAACTCAGATTCCTCTGCTGTCATGGCAAGTGGCAAATGCTGTAAAACCAACAATTACCCCTCCTTTTTTTTTCATATTTTTTGGGGGGAAATCATAGGCCAAATAGCAGCAGAACCATGTTCCATCATGGTCAGGAGTTAGAAAGTAAAATCTTGAATGTGAAGCTTCAGCAAAGTAACAAAACCCTGAGGTAAAAAAACAAATTCTGTAGAATGACCAAGGACATGGTGCCTTTAGACAGAGGAGTCAGTCTATTCATACCTCTATGTTTCACATTGCCTGTAAAATCAAGTGAATACAATACAAATGAAACACAGGAGTCCAGGGAAGAACAGTGCAACAAATAGTCAATTCAATGACAAATTCTTCAGCTACTGAATGAAAATTATTAATAACTCTGCCTATAGTCCTCCAATGCACTCAATCGGTGCCTGCTCCTAGGAGATAGTAAGTATCCTGAGAGGACAAGGTCGAAGAAGCTAAGCACATCAGCAGTCTTTATTGTCGTACTGGGAAAAGCCTAGTAGTAGTAGAATAGAAAGAAAATTGATTTCATGAAGGGGAAAAAAACCCAAAACCATACTACTTAGAGCCTTTTCAACTACTATGGCAAACATCCCATTAAACCCATTTGCCTCAATGTTATTATAAGAATGTGAACATATGAGTGAAAAGTTATTTTTTAACTTCCATACACGTTCAACCTTAGTTTTGTGAGCTGATGTGCCAGAATGGGTGCCAATCAGCATCACATGAAAATATCAGTCTTTGATATGTGGACATGCCTTCATTAGGAAGGATTTTGAAACTCAACTCAACTTCTACTAACCTCTTGAACGGCTGCTGAACAGTGATAAGTTTTATTATTTGGCAACCCCGAACAAAATCACACAATCGGTTAAAGTTTTAAAAAGTTTACTGCAGGCTAAGTGTTTCCTAGACTATTAATGATCTCTTGACACAAAAATCCAGCAATTCAACTGATAAGGGAAATAAATGTGCTTGTATCAAGTGAATACAGAACAAACCAAGGATAAAATAAGATAAAATGTTTTGAAAGCAAAACTTGAAGGCCTGAAAAAATACACCCATATGTCCAAGCAACAATGACTGGAAAAATAATAGTATGCTCCAACCTTGGGCCACAAACTGAGGCTTGAAATATAGGCTTGAAACCATAAAATCACATTTTCATTAAAACCAAAGCTGTAAAGTTAAGCACCCTTGAAAGAATGATTTGAAACTTCAAACATCCTTTGAAAAAATATCAGTAAATGTAGCAGAGACTAAAGCTTGTCTTAAAATTACTATGATTTTGGCAAAATGCAGATTATCATCTACAGAAATTACAGCTAACTACACCATTATGGTTTCCAAGTGAGTTTTTTTCATATAAGATTTGGTAGTTGCTGAAAGACAGAGGCAATTTTGCAAGAGCTTTTTCAGCATACCCTTGTCCTTATTCCTGAACACGGCAGCATTGTGTCATCATTTATTGAGGGAAGACCCTTGGGAAAAACACAGTCTTGCATTCCTAAGCAGATACGACTCCAGCACCATTGTGATGTCACAATCAAAGGTTTAATACTGGTGATGGTTCTGGTACTCCAAACCCTGGGTCAGCTTTCCAGCCATCGCCAAGAGGACCTGAGGCAGCTGAGCACGTGGCATGGAAAGGGCTTTCTTTTCTTTTCCTCCTAGTGTTTCTTAATGCCTTGGAGGTTTCAGCATCCACTTTCTGTGCCTAACATGCTGTGTCGCGCAGTCCTGGCCAAGGCCACTGCAACAAATTCTGTGAAAGAACACAACAGTTGTATTAGCACATACTTGTTTTTATTATGTGATACAACACTCACCCATTAATTTCAGCTCTCTAAATACACACATGCACACATCTGTCAAATTATATTAATTGACTTAATTATTACTCCTAACTTCTACAGATATAGAGAAAGATTATTAGTTTATTATTTCTGTCATTCTTTGACTATTACAATAATGATAAGTGTCAGGAAAGAGCCTTCATATATCTTCAAAACATATCACTCAGTTTGTAAAAATATGCAAAGCTAGAAACATAGGCAGTGTTGATGAATATCATATCTCTAGCTTCTAGATTGATAGATGTAGATAGATAAATAGATAGATGAATGGATGGATGGATAGATGTTTTGTTAAACTATTTGGATTACAATTTGCTGTGAGAAACTCCAGGCCATGAAGACCTCTCCGAGAAGATGCAGTTTCAGCTGCTATCAGCAGATGGCAATGCATGTGAGTCAGTCTCACCTTAAAGCAAGGGCTCCATTCACAACAAAACCTGCAGTCAAAGAAAAATCACGGCCTCATTCCTTAAAAAGCAGAGGCCCATCCAACAGAGGTTTTACTTGGAAGAAGCAAAAAAGAGAGCACAAAATTAAACGGCATTAATCTTGCACCATATCGGTTACGTCCCTACTTTCCATGACCTGTTACATTTGGATGGCAGAGATAAAATAAGATTATTGGTCAATTTGGCAGTAACATAAACAACGTTTGCTTCTTTTTCAGTGTGTTTCTATGGCTTAAGTAAAACAAGTTCAGAACGACACCCAGACTGCAACTAACTACAGTAGATAAAGGCTCTGAAGACAATCCACTTTTGGTATCACACACAAACCTTATTTCTTTCACTGTGGTTTCTAACAGTAAATGGATGCTGACGTGCACAAAATGCACCCCTCGACAATGTGAACTAGAAAGAAAAGGAAGCAGATATATATGTTTTATACCATCTCTTCTTCCATCTGGGAAAAAAAACAGGTTCAGAAACATAATTCTGTCTCCACATATTCAGAAGGCAATGAATCAAAAACCTAAATGTGGCCATAAGACTCAAGCATCAACAAATAATTTTGTGAATCTATCCTTACAGGAACAATATGTACCAACAATCTGATACAGAGAAGACAGACATAAATACAGATACAGGCAGGTGGACAGGAGTAAATAAGTATTTTCAAGTATAGTGACCTTGCCATTCCTCTGCCCCGCCTTCTTAAATAAAGTCCAATTTTCCTCTAATAACCAGTCACAGAAATTTACTTCCACCCTCATCATCACATTTGAAGATTTCTACTCAAGTAGATACAGATACTTAAGGAATAACCAAGAGGAGCTAGAAGTTTTGGCTTAGTCCCAGAGCTATGACATCATTGTCATAAGAGAAACGTAGTGGGATGAGTCCTGTGACCAGGGTGCTGTGATGGACAGCTATAGGCTCTGCAGCAGGGATAGGCAGGGCAGGCGAGGTGGGGGGGTGGCACTCTATGTAAGAGAGGGGCTGGATTGTATGGCACTTGCAGCTGGCGACGACGCGGTTGAGAGCCTCTGGGTAAGGACGAAGGGGAAAGCAAATATGGCGAACATTGTTGTGGGATTTACTATTGTCCAGCCAGACAGGATGACGACACCGATGAATTCTTCTACAAGGAATTAAGGGATATGTCTAGATCAACTGCCCTTGTCCTTATGGGTGATTTTAACTTCCCATACATCAACTGGGAATATCATACAGTGGACACAAATAGGTCCAGGAAATTTCTGAAGCATGTTGAAGATAACTTCTTGGTGCAGGTACTAAGGCATCTAACTAGGAAAGGTGCCCTCCTAGATTTATTTTTTGTAAACAGAGAGGGACTCATGGGCAAAGTGGTGATTGGTGGCTGTCTTGATCACAGCGACCACAAAATAGTTGTGTTTCAAATCATTGGTGATAGGAGAAAAACTGCAAGCAAAACTTTGACCCTGTATATGGGGAGAGAAGACTTCGGGCTGCTGAAGGAGCTAATTAGTATTGTCCCCTGGGAATATGGTTTTGAAGGTATTGGGGTCCATAAATGCTGGTCACTTTTTTAAAGCCATCTCTTAAAAGTGCAGGATAAGGCAATTCCAAAGTGTTCAAAAGTCAAGCAAGCTGGGCAGTCAGCCAGCTTGGCTGAACAGGGATCTTATTCTAGAACTTAGGCGGGAAAGGAAGATGTACGGACATTGGAAGCAAGGACAGGCAACATGAGAGGACTACAGAGATGCTGTTCACAGCTGTAGAGAGAAAATGCCTGTGGACAAAGCTCAATTACAGTTCAAGCTGGTCAGCACTGTGAAGGACAACAAAAAGGGCTATTTAAATATGTTAATAGCAAAAGGAGAATCAGAGATAACACTGATCCATTGCTTGACAAGGTCGGTCACCTCACAAATAGGGACATAGACAAAGCAGAGACATTTAATGCCTTCTTTGCCTCTGTCTTCAATGCCAATGATGGGCCCCGGGACCCCTGGAGCCCTGTGTAGGAAGACCGTGATCAAGGGGATAACAAACTTCCAGCCAACCCTGAACTTGTGCATGACTGGCTGCTCCAGGTGGATGCACATAAATCTATGGGGCTCAATGGGATTCATCTCAGGGTACGGAAAGTGCTGGCCGATGTCATCATGAGACCTCTCTCCATTATTTTTCAATCGTCTTGGGAGTCTGGAGAGGTCACAATGGACTGGAAGCTGGAAATGTTGTCCCAGTTTTCAAGAAGGGAAGGAAGGAAAACTCTGGTAATTACAGGACCATCAGTTTCACTTCAGTGCCTGGTAAAGTTATGGAGAAGGTTATTCTGGGAGTTATTGAAAAACACTTGAGAGACAACATAGTGGTCATAGCCAGCATGGGTTCATGATGGGAAAGTCCTGCTTAACCAACTTAATTTCCCTTTATGATAAGTTCGCCCATTTGGTTGACCAAGGGAAGACAGTAGATGTGAGGCTTTTTTGATTTTAGCTAAGCTTTTGATACTATCTCTCACAGTATCCTTCTGGATACTATCCACAGTATCCACAACTGGACAAAATGCTCAGCACACAACTAGACAAGTCCATAATATGTTGGGTGAACAACTTTGGGGTTCTCCAGGGCTTGATCTTAGGGACAGTTCTCTTCAAGGTTTTATAACTTTTCTGGACACGGGAATCAAATATACATTAAGTTTGCTGATTATACTAAATTAGGAGGAGCTATGGACTCCCTTCAGGGTAGAGAGGCCTTACAGAGAGATCTGAGACAGACTAGAGAGCTGGGAAATCACCAACCATATGAAATTTAACAAGAGCAAGTGCCAGATTCTCCACCTGGGACACAGCAATCCTGGTTATACATACAAACTGGGAGATGAGAGCAGCCCCGCAGAAAGAGATCTGGGGGTTTGGGTTGATGGCAAGTTGAATATTAGTCAACAGTGTGCCCTGGCAGCCAAAAAGGCCAACTGTGTCCTGGGATGCATCAAGTACAGCATGGCTGGCTGGTCGAGGGAGGTGATTGTCCCACTCTATGCTGCACTGGTGAGGCACCGCCTCAAGTACTGTGTGCAGTTTTGGGTGCCTCAATATAAGAAGGATATCAGATTATTAGAGTGTGTCCAGAAGAGGGCGACCAAGACGGTGAAAGGTCTCGAGGGCAAGACTTCCAAGGAGCAGCTGAGATCACTTGGTTTGTTCAGCTTGGAGAAGAGAAGGCTGAGGGGTGACCTCATCACAGTCTAAGCTTCCTCAAGGCGGCCAGTGGAGGGAGAGGTGCTGATTTCCTCTCTCTGGTGACCACCAACAGGACACCAGGAAATGTAATGAAGCTGTGTCAGAAGTCCAGATTGGACATTAGGAAAATGTTCTTCACTGAGAAGGTAGTCGATCACTGGAACAGGCTTCGCAGGGAAGTGATCATGACACCAAGCCTGCCAGAGTTCAAGAAGAGTCTGGACAATGCTTTCAGTCATACAGTTTAACTTTAGGTAGTCTTACGAGGAGCAAGGAGTTAGACTCAATGATCCTTATGGATACCTTCCAACTTTAGCTATTCTAGGATTCTATGTTTAGCTGTTTTACCATTAGTTATCTGTACATTGTTTATATGCCTCAATGGAGGCACTTAAGCTTCTGTCCCAAGATACCTTCAAAGTCAGCAGAAAGGATAAAGAGAGGGAAAAAACATTATGAATTAAGAACTAGGATGCTGAGATATGTATGGTGTTTGTCTGAGGACCAGCATGAAGACTTTATATGTCTAGGAGCTGGGTGCAGTATCTCTGGGCGTTGGGTCCTGGATGCAGTGGGAGATGTGGGGGTCCTCCTTATGATGAATGGTGAAGAACTTGCCCTACAGTCCTGGGTAAAGTAACCCCCACCACTAAAGCTGGCAACAAAAGCTATTATGAAGGAACTAATATAAAAGTGCTTGTAAGAAAAGTATGACTATATCTATGATGTAGGAAAAGTGCCAGTAGCTGGCACTCAAGAATATGTGGCACTCTTCCTGGGATTCTCAAGGACAGATAAAACTTGCTATTATACATGCCTACGTGTTGCTGCGCGCTGCTCTTAACATGCAGGGTGAAATCTGAATCTCATATGGATGTTACAATGCAGGCACAAGAATGAGGCATCTCAATACCAGTCCATATGAGTCTTTTCCTGGAGGCGTCCACAGTCCCCAAGGTGCTGGAAGGACCTTGTGGCCTGTATCCTGAATTACCAAAGTTTTGCCACTCAACTGGGCAAGCTGCAAAAGTCAAAGCCAGTGTGCAAATCAGAGTAGGTGTTAACTTAACAGAGGAAACTGTTTTAGAAAAAATAACCAGCAGAGGATTGTTGTGCTTTGAATGCACAGACACTTGTCTTCTGACAGGATCCAACTTTTTGTTGCACTTCTTTATAGGGTGTTTTTTTATGAACAGCAATGAGTTCAGAATTACAGCTGACCATGTTTTTTTTTCCCTTGGAGCAGCTGTGGTCGGGCTGTACCAAAATAACTCAATGGGCAGAAGTGAGGCACTGAGGATGCAGCCTGCAGTGTTGGGCCACATACCTACCTGGATGTGGAGAGGTAGCACTGGAGCAGCCGCAGGCTTCACTGATTCCTTCCAATGAGCTCTGAAACCTTCAATGAAGAACCTGACACTAAAATGCTCAAAAATCCAAGTATTTCTTCAATTTTGTGCTTCGTAGCAGCTAAATAAAAAAATTGGGAAGAGGATCAGTTTTCCTGTCAAGTATCATGTTTCTTCTTTATAAAGGAGCAAGTTTCATGCTCCTTTATAAAACATTTCATGTCTTGTCATTTTTATTTTTTTTAAGTAATGAGGTCTTGCTGAAGGCTTAGATTTCCTTTAAATTTTCATCTTGTTCAAATTATGAAGAATATTTTTCACTCTCTTCATGTAAACACAATACATGAATTTAAGATAGAGAAGCTGAGCAGTGGTGTGGAGACAAAGCTTTTCTCTGGAGCTTTCTGGAAAGGTTCTGCAAGTACAGCAGACTTAAATTGTCCTCTCTTCCCTCTGCTCTCTCAGAGCAGAATATAAGTCATTTAAATGACTCTGTGTTTGAAACAGGGTTGAAATCTTTCAGAGATTCAAGATATTAGATCTAGGGAACTTAATTTCATTTTCACTGGTGTAAAACCTACATACCCTAAACAAACATACCTAGTAAACTGTGTAAATGAGATCAGACTTTTGTCACAAGAAGGAAAGACATGACGTTCATTACCACCTTGGAGCATCACTAAATTTTTTATGATGTTCAAATTCAGGATTTTCATTTAAGTCTGCCTTGAGGATATGCACGTGTATTTGTGGGTCACGTTCTGCTCTCTGCAATATCATCCATATACAATTTCAGTACTATAAATGAAAGCACATTTAACCCAGGTGACACTCTCATAGATCCTTTAACATAGACCCTAACAGCAACCAGTAACCACAAAACACAGCTGATTCAAATCAATCTGCGAAACGCAACCTTTTTCACAGCCGTGTTGGCAACAGCCATGGTCAGTTGCCGGTGCTTCCAATTCGCTTAGTGATTACTATTTAAGGATATTATCCTTCTAAATCATAAAGGACCTTCTCATTGTGGGATTTCAGCACATTTCTGTTTCAAACAGATCATGGTCAAGTTCTTTAAAAGTGTTTCTGAAAATTTAAAAAAACATGGGTTTCGCTTGCCCCTTCTGCAGAACAGAAATGCAGACTGAAGGGAGATAACCAAAAGGCTCTGCCTCATGTTTTATGATGTCCCAGAGTCTTTCCCTTGCCATATTTTAATTGCCACTGTAAATGGGGTTACGTGTTCCTCATTGCACACAAACCTAAAGACTCATAACACTATGAAAAAGTGCAATAGCCAGAAAAAATGAATTTTTCCCACAGAACTATTGTATTACACCTATCCCTGCATATGGTGGAACTCACTTGTACAACTGATGTAGAAAAAGGGGTCAGTTTCATATGTCTAGCTCTGTGGAGCAGTTGCATTTCAAATAGTACATCCTCCATAAGTTGACATAATATGTGTAAACTTTTAAGTCACTTTGGTTCATTATTCAAACTCAAACTTCAAGTAATAGTGAAGGACAAAAGTCCTGAACTACTGCTTTTTTTAACTAAACAAGCCCCTTGCATCATCACAGAAACCATAAATATTATAAGACTAGATAAATTTGTAAGACCTCCAAATCTTCAAGTTAGGTCAGAAAAATTGTGTTCTTTACTTCCACTATATTAACATTTCTTTATCCTGATCAGGGAAAATCGCAACGCAAATAAAACTGAAGAGCAATTATACATTTTGGAACTCCGAAGATATATATGTTTGATTCAACTTCATCACAGACACAAATTATTTTGTATTTTATTCCTCTTCTTTCTTCCATCCCTGCTTTTTAACTAGCCACCAACAATTAAATCCTACACTGGCAAGATATTTTGAAGTTTCACAATATTCAGTATTTCTTCTTAAAAATCATTGATCTTCAGTCATCTGAAAACAGGCTCTCTTTCAAAAGAATAGCTCTCATAAGCTTACAAATATGTTCTTAAAACTGCAAGTGCCAGAAGGTATATGTAAACATTCTGTATGCTGTTATTTAGACTCATGATTTCAGAATGGTTGTGGCTGGCATGCATTAATGAGATTATGATGCTTATTTTTAATGAGAAGTGTTGTGGTTTAACCCCAGCCAGCAACTAGGACCACACAGCCGCCAGCTGACTGCCCCCCACCCCAAGTAAGGTAGGGAGGGGAGGGAGAAAAGGGGGGAGGGGGAAGGGAAAGAGAGGGACAAAAAACCAAACTAACAAAAACTCGTGCATTGAGATAAAGACAGTTTAATAGAACAGTAGCAGAAGAGAGTTAATGTTAATAATAATAATNACAAAGCACATAAGGTACTAGAAAGAAAATTAACTCTATCCCAGCTGAAGCCAGGACAAGATCGCATCAGACTGAGATTCCAAGAATTCTAGATGTGTCTAAGTTATCACTTCTCCTTTTTTTTCAACTTGCTACCATTCACTTCTTTTCACCGTTCTTATTCTTTTTCTTACCAAGACAGAAATCCTGCTAGATTATCTATTTGTCTCTTCAGACCCCTGAAATGTATTTGGGAATCGCTCTAGCCTGCTGCATGGAGAAGGGACTGCTACCATATGGAAAACTTGAATCTAATATTGAAATGCTGGGTGACTTTAGGCAGAGCATCTCATCTCTCTGTGCTCTTGCTTCCTCATCTGCTACAAGGGGATATCACCACCTTGAGACATAGCAATAGAAAACTGCATCAGTTCAAACTAGGTTGTAGTACACAAGCTATAGTCAGCATTCCTCCTCCAGAGTATTTGCAGCCTGGCTACACTGGTGCAGGGTGAGGAAGAAAATACTGCAATTCTTTTGTTTTTTTTTTTTATTTTTACTTCTGCATCTTCTATTTATATTTCACTGTGTTTTTTTAGGAATTAACTGAAGTGTACAGTAATGTGACTTTTTTTTTCGTGAGAGTCTGTAAGAACGAAATCAAACCTTCAGAAAGTGTAGCCACCTTCTCATGGGCTAAAAAGAGCCATTGTTGACCAGAGCCAGCAGACTGCAGTAGAGGTTGCCCAAATGGCCAGTGGAAACTCTGGTTCAGGTGAACATCGAAGCACATGCTCATCCTGAAGCACGTGAGCAGTCTCATACAGGAAAACAATTAGCCATTAGAAGTTTAAGTGACTAATTTTGTTCCTACTTATCAAATGGCATAAGCATTAAGTGCTTGATTCTCAATGCAGCCAATGGCAAACCCCTTGTGAAGAACAGATCATTCCAAGGTCAGTGGCTAGGGATCAGCCCAAAACAACATACTCCAAAGAGTGCCCAAATCAGACTGTGAAGGTCTGTGGGAGTCTTCCCACAGATGGTAGGGCATTGTTGCAATTCACCATTTCATTATTCTGGTTTTAGTCGTGTAATTCCATTGAAAACCAGTTTCAAATCCATAAAAGTGATGCAATTCAGTGGTGAGCAAATCTCATGTCTTTTGTTGGAATTATTTTTTCCTTATCTTAACTTTTTATTCAGAATTAGTGATAAACCTAATATAAATTTCTCTCTTACCTTCTTTTCAGCTTATTCTCTTATAAGAGAGCAGTCTCTCCTTTGTTCCTTTTGTTTTCACTCCTCTTTATAGAATCATAGAATTATTCAGGTTGGAAAAGACCCTTGGGATCATCGAGTCCAACCATCAACCCCACTCTACAGAGCTCTCCCCTACACCATATCCCCCAACACCACATCTAAATGACTCTTAAACACATTCAGGGATGGTGACTCCACCACCTCCCTGGGCAGCCTATTCCAGTGTTTCACCACTCTTTCTGTGAAAAATGTTTTCCTAATGTCCAGTCTAAACCTACCCTGTTGCAGCTTGAAGCCATT
>VWZL01004886.1:177576-235923 GCA_013396915.1 Stercorarius parasiticus
TGGGTACACTGCTGGCTCATATTCAGCCGCTTGTCAATTAGAACCCCCAGGTCCTTTTCTGCCAGGCAGCTCTCCAGCCACACTTCCACAAGCCTGTAGCAATGCATGGGGTTGTTGTGGCCCAAGTGCAGGACCTGGCACTTGGCCTTGTTGAAGCTCATTCCGTTAATGTTGGCCCATCGATCCAATCTAGCCAAGTCTCTCTGTAGAGCCTCCCTATCCTCATGCAGATCAACACTCCCACTTAACTTGGTGTCATCTGCAAACTTACTGATGCTACACTCTATGTCCTTATCAAGATCATCAATAAAGACGTTAAACAGAAATGGTCCCAACACTGAGCCCTGAGGAACACCACTTGTGACCAGCCGCCAACTGGATTTAACTCCATTGACCACCACTCTTTGGGACCGTCCATCCAGCCAGTGCTTGATCCAGCAGATGGTATGCTCATCCAGGCCATGAGCAGCCAGTTTTTCCATGAGAATTCTATGGGGAAGAGTGTCAAATGCTTTTCAAAATCTAGGTAGATTATTTAATTTAAAAGAAGCTGCACAGTAGAGCCTGTTCAATCATAAAATGCAACAGGGGAATCTTGCAAATTTTCAGTCCTGTGTTTTATGTATAAGGCCTACCGCAATTCCTCAACCAGGACAACAGACATGGACAGACAAATAACTAAAAAAGAATATCAGTATATCAGGTTATTTTCACAGCTAAAATTTTAAACTGAGCCAGACTGATACAAAAGATACTCTTGTACTAATATGCTACTTTCTCATTGGATGTCATTTTTAAGTCAAAATTTCATTGACATAACTCTATAATGCAGAAGAGAAAAAAATCATACAAAATCCCATTTTTGTGGATGACACTGTTTATATACTGTGGGTATATACCTCATTCAAATTTCAGTATCCATATTAATGAATTTACATGATCAGTTTATCTCCCTAAATTCTTATTGAAGGAGACAGAACAGAGAAGGTCCTCCATAAGCAGAAACTTAATTGGTGTGCTGTGAATTGGTCAGATTTAGTATAACTATTGGTGATGGTTTCTTTATTAGTTTGTTTTACACTAACCACTGTATTGGGTTTGCAGGGGAAGGTTTTGGTAGCAGAGTGGGCTACAGGGCTGGGTTCTGTGAGAAGCTGCTAGGAGCTTCCCCCATGTCTAATAGAGCCAATGCCAGACAGCTACAAGACAGACCCGCCACTGGCCAAGACCAAGCCCGTCAGTGATGGTGGTAGCACTTCTGGGATAATGTATTAAAGAAGGGGAAAAAACTGCAACAGCAGCCAGAGGAAAGGAGTAAGAATATATGAGAGGAACAACTCTGCAGACACCAAGGTCATTGAAGGAGGGGGAGGAGGTACTCCAGGTGCCAGAGCAAACATTCCCCTGTAGCCTGTGGTGAAGACCACTGTGAGGCAGGCTGTCCCCTTGCAGCCCATGGAGCTTAACTGTGGACCCACACTGGAGCAATCTGTTCCTGGACTGCAGCCCATGGAAGGCACCTATGCAGTTCGTGAAGAACTGCAACCTGTGGGAAGGACCCATGTCAGAGAAGTTCATGGAGGACTCTGCCATGGGAAGGACCCCACGCTGGAGCAGGGGAAGAGTGTGAGGACTCCTTCCCCTGAGGAGGAAGGGGCACCAGAGACAACATGTGATGAACTGACCACAACCCCCATTCCCTGTCCCCCTGCACTGCTTGAGGGGAGGAGGTAGAGAAATCAAGAGTGAAGCTGAGTCCAGGAAGAAGGGAGGGGTGGGAGGAAGGTGTTTTTAAGATTTGGGTTTATTTCTTGTTATTCTACTCTGATTTGATTGGTAATAAATTAAATTAATTTTGCCCAGTTGAGTCTGTTTTGCCTATGATGGTAATTGCTGAGTGATCTCCTTGTCCTTATCTTGACCCACTAGCCTTTTTTTATATTTTCTCTCCCCTGTCCAGCTGAGGAGGGGAGTGATAGAGTGGCTTTGGCGGGCACCTGGCGTCCAGCCATGGCCAAACCACCACACTGTTAAAAAAGAACTTATTCATATACACACACTGTTTGCAAGGGTTTGCACCTGGATTGTGTGCATCTCAGAGTACCTAACTCACTACTCTCAGTCGAACCAGTGCAGGGCACACAGATAGTGTAATATTGCCAGTGATGACATTATACCAACTCTCAGTTGCTTTTATACAGGGCATGCTTAAGAAAAAGCAAAGTTTTCCTAATTAGCATAAAGCCCCTGAACAAAAGTGTAACCAGGAGTTATCATTTGTGCTCCACCTCCAGTTTCTTACGATTTAGACAGCAAACAATCCAGCACGTGAGTTTTGTTTTGTTGCAACAAAAAAATATGAATTTTACATCATGGATCTCTCATTATTTGTGCTGATTTATTGTGAGTCAATATAAAGAGCACAAGCGTGGTAAAACATGTTTCAGGCTAATTACCAGCTTGTGACATTATGCCAGTTATATTAATTAACTGCACTGATCAGTGCTAGCTATAAAAAGCTCATGTGTGCTACTGTTTATACAGTACCCCATGATTTAAAAATGGAAGTAGTTCTTCCTGGTTTTCATCACACTGATCTGTCATGTGAGAGTTGTGCCACTCTTGTAGATGACGCCAAGTCTATCTAGGTTACTCATTGCCTCATGAGCTACGAAAACATTGTGCTGGACTATCAGTGCCCTCCCAAAGACCTCAGCTAAACCAATTTTTGGTAAGCAAAGGTTATGGGGGTCTTCTAAGGACAGTTTCCACAGCAGAGGCAGGTGTGAGGGCAAATAAAGTCCTCTAGACAACCTTCTTTGTCCCTGGGACAGCACACAAAGCACAAAGGAAGATATTCACTAAAATGCAGAAGAATAGCCAGTGAGATTCACAAAGGATGTTAATGTAGTTGGGCACTTAACAGAGGCTGAAGCTACTGGGAATCAGTCAGTTAGAGGCAGTTCATCTTCATGTGAGCACCCAAACGCTGAGCCACGCTAAATCAGTGGGTTCTCATGAAAGCACTGGCACTAACAATTAATATCAGCCTCCATGGTGAGTCACAGGTACTAAAATGTGTGTGGGAATGCTTGTTGCAAACACAAAGACTGCCTCTGGAAACCATTCCACCTACATTTTGTACTGTAATTTCCTTCTAACTCATGGAATGCCTAAAAAATGTACGACTATACGTTTATGAGTTAAGCTAAAAGCCTATACAAAAACTCTGAGTTAAAATATTCCCCCATGACAAAGGTCAATCCTTATTCATGAGGGATCACTGCCAGCGATGTCATTATTCCTCCCCTACATATGAACATCTTAGAAACATTTAAGAAGAGTGAGGAAGGAAAATTTATTTTTAAATATCATAAGGAAAATCAAGATCCTCTGCCATTTTTGTCCATCTTCAAAAATATTCCTATTTCAAAGTAACTCTCCAATCTTTTAATGGCTTGTTATTTCAAAACAGGTTGTGTATTTTTGCATATTTATAAATGAGGCCAGCTTTTCTGGACCAGACCAAAGGTCCATCCTGCCTGTAACAGTGGCCATAAGTACAAGCTGTGGAAGACGGGCATCTCTGACTCTTCCCTCTAGTGCCCTCCTCGCAACCTCTAACCCTTCTCAGTTCACCAGTTCACAGACCTCCCAAGGCTGCTGTGTTTCCTGTGCATGAACTAGTTCTCAGGGGACTTCTGTTCCATGAATCTGCCCCTCAGTCCGTGCATTATTTTGGCACCCTTCCACTCCCCAACCCCTGTCAGCCCGATGAACCAGCGCCTCAGCTTGTGCCAAATCCAGCCCTGCTTTGGTCCCTCCTCAGCACTCATATTGGAAGAGACCACAGACGAATGACCCTGCCTGATGCATTGCACTCACAATTTGATAGATCCCTGAGGACAAGCCACGCAGGCCTGGTATCTCAGACATGGCCAAGTCCTGCCATGTGCCATGCTATGTATGGGCCAGCTGAAGGATTGCCATCGAGTTGCCCTGGAGCTCAGTAGCAACAGAGGCATGGCAGGGTGGTTTTCTGTCCTCTTCACAAACATTAGCTTTCCAAAAGTCTTTTATTTTCTAATCAGCTTATTTAATTTGCATGTAGAACTGGTAAGAGCTAGATAATAGCTGTCAGCATAGATGTGAAAAAATTTTAAACACTTTATTTTTGGAAGATTCAATTTCAGCTCATTTTGTGTGCTGGATTCACTGATCAACAATATTATTTCATATCTGTAGAAGAAATATTCTGAGTCCAGATGGGTCTGATAGTGGCATGGTATGAGGAGAAAGGAGCTACTGCTAGTCTTTCCTGAGGCAGTAACAGTGAGATCCTGTGGAAACACACCAGGATAAGTCATCACGAGTTACAGTCAGAAATGCCTAATGAAAAGTGGAGCAAGGGCGATTTCGACCCTTGGGATCTCTGTACGGAAGCAAGCGTGATTCTCAAAGTAAAAGCCATACATTGCCACTGGGAATTAAGAGGTTGGCTCTTGTTTATTTGTTTGTTTACGTATTCATTCTTGCTGCCATTTTCTTTCACTGATAACTAAAAAGAGAAGGAAAAATTCCCAACTTCTACTGAGCCTAATGAACAATGTTCTTTTCTTCTGCAAGGGGCAAGGGGGAGTTCGGCTTTTTACATGCCAAAAAAATGACTAAAGCAATCTGCTTCACACTGTGACATCCATGTGTGCTGGCAATGTGATCTTTCAAAGCTCACTTCTAACACCCTGAGTCGGAGCGTGGTTCACTCGGGGAAAGAGGCAGGAGACACTGGAGTTGCTCGGTGCACTCAGGGAACATCTGCAATCACTCATGGTAGGCAGCCCTTATGGGACAGCTGGATTCTTCAGTCCAAGGCTGTATTCCACAAATTTAGTCACTCTCTGTTTGCAGATCATGAAACCTTTCAAGACACAGTCCTGCAAGCAGAAAGCAGAATAGTGCAGTTTTAAACAGGGTTCCTATATCCTTTAAGTGCATTCACCCATCCATGATAAGTGTAGCTTGGAGCAGCAAAGCCCATGATTCACAACATTGCAGCATGCACCAGATTCGTTTGCCTTCCTAAAGGAAGCTATAGCTACTGACTGGGGTAATTAGAAAGTACCAATTCACTGCAAGGTAAATACAAGTGAAACCACACCAGTGACTACTTTTTCCTTGTGTGATCAGCCAGATTTCGCTGACAGGGTAGAAACTGTATGACCGCATGAGCCTCCATGCCCTTCAGGAGCAGTTTTAGGAAACCACAGACTTTGCCTCAGCTGTCCTGAACAACCACCCTCCAGCAGGAAGAAGTAGGCCCAGCAAGTTTAGCAACACAACAAACTCTACTGTGTTATTAATGGTCACAGACACCTGCCTTTCCTCTAATCCCCTTCCCTCGGGCTGCCAGGACTTGCTACAGAGCACTGAAAAGAGGTTGCTGGCAGCTGTCCCCGATCCCTGCTCCTCAGGTCCTTACCGGGCAGCATGTCACAGACGCCAAACAGCTGCAAGAGTTGTCCTGAGCTGGACAAGTCAGCTGCTAGCATCCTATGACTTTCACAGCCGTCATCTCGTATTACTTGCTTGTAGCGCAGGCAGAGGGGAGAGAGAGGGGAAGTGATCTGAGATGGAGCAGTCAGCTTAGAGGAAGCTCAGAAGAGAAAGAGAAAAAGGCTGGCCCTAATCTGTAGACTCTAAAACCATCTTTTGGTGGGTGCAGCTCCATTTTCATTATGACCTTTGTACACAGTCAGTTGAACTCTGCTCCTTTTTCTGCTATGTAGAAGGTAGGTGGGTAGCCCGGGGACTTGGGGTTTGAAACTTTGCAAGCCTTCCAAAATCACTTGCTGATGCCTAACTATTTTAAGGAAGCACTTGTTGCAACTGCAAGAGTACTTATGTGTATAAGTACAAAAGCACATTCCCTGCCTTTTTGTATGCCTGGATGCTGTAGCTCAGTGTGCCTGGAGGCCACAAAACTCTTCTTTTTGAGACTCCAGCCAGAGCATCACTCCAGTGTATGCTGCACCACACGCAAAAAATCCTTGTGCCGCCCCAGAGACTAACCCTACTCGCAAATACACAGAAGCATGTTTCTGTTTGATCAGAGCTGTTGCCTGTTGTAACTCCTTAAACCAAGTGTTCAACAACTCTGCATTTATTTTTAAAACCAAGTCATTATGGAAGAAAGCGCAGCCTGGTGCCCAAATATGCATCAGCATTTCAAAACAAATATTGAGCAATGTAAGAAATGACTCATTCATGTTATTACAGGGTGTTTCACCGGTGCAGTTGGATGAAGTGAACAAAATAGAAAGAGAAGCACCAGCTGCTTTTGAACAACTTTTCCAACCCAACAGCAATAGGAGCGTCTGCTGAGTCACCCCCAAAGCTGTTATCAAAGCCACACCTCGCTGTATCTCCCCAGCCAGTAAGAAACAGTCCTCTCCAACCAGACACTTCCCCTCTCTGCTCTGGATTAGCCAAGACATTAATCAGATGTTTATAACACTGCGTATGCAAAGCCTGAGAGTCATTTGTTCTTGCAAAAAAAAGAGCAGAAAGCTGAAACTGGTAAATGAATTTGGCCAAATAAGGACTCCCAGCCTCTTTGACACTTTTTTTTTATTTCTCATTCCTAGAAGATATCCTGAGTCAGGCTGCCTGAACTGGCAAGCATAGCAATCGGGTAGTAAAGGAAATCTCAGTTTTCCTCCTGACCTATTTTCAAACAAGGGAAATATCTTTCCCCAGAGCTGATAGCAGATGATGCTCCCAATTAGTTTGCATATTAAGAAAACATGGCAGGGCAGGGGGCACTCAAAGTGTCTACTTTTCATGCTGCTACTCTGGCTTTAAACATATTACCTAACAGCCAAAGTATTCCTATTTACGAATGACTGCAAAAGCAATATGCCAGTGCTCCCCACAAAAGCAGCTCTATACCTATTTAAAGAGTGGGCCTGATTCTCCTTTCCATTACACCAGCTTTACAACCATGTAGTTCTGCTGATTTCAATCGAGGCAATGTGAGGATTCTTCATTTCAACAAGAAAACCAGCTCTGCAGTTTGGATGAACAGTGCTAAAATCACGAGCCATTTGCAGTCTTTTGTTACCTGCTAAGCCGAGCTAGCAAAATAGGTTTTCTCATGTTCTAAACCACAAAAGCTGAGCTCAGTGTTAACCTGAGGAAAAGCATGGCGACCGCTGTCATCCCTCCTTCCCTCCCCTCTACACTACCTCACGCTGGCTGCCGGCACTCCGGGAGCGTTGAAAGGAGGCAGCGCTGCCGGGCAGGGAAAGGCAAAGACACCAGCCGGGTCTCCCCGCTTTGTAACAGAGTGTGAGAGGGAAAAAAAGCTGGATGATGCATGCAGCGCTCCCTCCAAAACAGTTAATTGGTTAATAGCTGAAATAAGAGGAAAGGCTAAGATGCTGTACACGACATGGACATGTAGAGGGCTCTGGTGAAGTCAATAATCTTGGAGTGATTTAGATGAGCTGAAAAATGGGTCCAGCTGAATTCAGCATAACAGTGTCATTTTCCCGGAGCTGAAGATGCTGTGTCTTCACTTATATGTCACTTATTCCACTAAGCCTTGTCCTACAGGACAGGACACCACAGGCAACCAGGGCTCAGGCACTAGCTGTGTGTCTCAATACAGCTGTACCTGGAAAGTCTGCACTGCAAAAATCCTGTTTTCGGTGCCCTCCTTTTTAAATATTCACACTGAATATGGCTAATACATCTGTGGTCATACAATGCATTTTTTCGTTCTGGTGTCCTGTTCCGTGTGACCTTTCTAGACTAGCAATTTTGATTTGGAGGCCATTTAATACATTATTTTTATAACTTCTAAAGAACCCACATGCTTTTGGTTTTATTCAACAGATCTTCAGCTGTCTAATTTAGGCACTCTCTCTGATGAGATACAGGAGGAACAGTAGTTTGTAATGTGCCCAATGTTAGGGCACAGAAAACTACAGTTAAAAACCTGCCTGAGGCAAGTATTCTCATAATGGTTTTAAAATACATTCTGCTTTCACCAAGATAAAACCCTTAGTTCTTAGGTTGAAAACTGAGTGCTCAGATTTTACACTGTGCCGTTACATATAAGAAAACCCCACCTAAACGCTAAATTTTTTTAAAAAACAGAGGGGGAAGCTGAGACCTTTAGCATATTGTAGAGATATTGTTATAGAGGGAAGGATTTAAATTGAGAAGTATAGCAAAATGGCATGTGGTGCTCAGGCACAGGCACAAGGGGCACACATATACGTCCTAGAGACCTGTATAGCTCTGAATCCATCTTATCCTTCAGGTAGTTTCCAGTTGGCCCTCATCAGCTGTGTGGGAAGAGCTGACAGCAAGAACAGTGATTAGCATTCCTGAGTCTGGAAAAAGGGATAGTAAGAGTTTCACCTCACACTATCCTCCTCCTCCTCGTTCAATAAAAGCAAAAAAAATATGGAAATTATCAAGCTACTTTATAGCTTCAAATTGATAAGCATCTTCTATTGGAAAATAGGGTTAGGGTTCTGCTTTCCTTTCACTCACTCGTGTCAGCCTCCTGAGAAAATTATTCCTATAAGTCAAAAAAACTTTGTCTTTTTTGTGTCATATTCTTAAGTAAAATATTCTGCCTATATACAAAATTGCTCCATCCATTAATTCAGATATCACAGACCAAAGCTGTATCTTTGTTTTCTTGTTTTCACCAAGTCTGAGTTAATACAGGAGAAATTATCCCCAAATTGTAAGCCTGATTTAAAACTGGTTATAGCTGCAGCTCACAGAAACCTCCAGTGTGTGAAAATATTCATACAAACAACTTGTCAAATTTCCCCAAAATGGGTTTCACTGAAATCACAGTAATTCTTAAAGCTTTGTCTATTTGGTAATGCCATCCACCGAAGGTGCACTTCATGAGGACACTAGCAGAGTAGAGAAGTGGTGCAAAGCTACCTGTACAGCACACCTAAGGAATACTGCATGACAATTCCAACTGGCTGTGCCACAAATGCACAACACAAGCAAGGAAGCCCTTCACACCCTCACAGTATAATTATTGAGTATCAAAGCACCTCATCTCATTGCTATCATAGTCCCATTGCCAAAGCAGTCAAATCAGACGGGACACAAAACTATGCATTTCACTTAACTGCACTTAGAAAATGAAACTTGTACAGAATAAAAAAGGAACAGATTATAACCAGTGCTGGATGAAGATCTATACACCCAGCTATTCTTTTAAGCCAGCAGAGAAGAAGAGCTAGAAACAAAAAGGTATGCTAGTGAATTGGAAAGATGAGATTTGCCATCTTCCAAGAGCCATCTGAAATGCCATTTTATGAATATAGCTTACAGAAATAACACCTTCAGAAAGCTTTTATTTCAAGAATGGGATCAACTCAGTCAGCGAACTGCTTTTCAACTACTCTGAGGGCTTTAGAATTGCTACACAATTGTAAGGCTAAGAATCTGTTCACAGTTTCCCGAACGAGGAGACAGACTGATTCAGACTACTTGTACCCCTTGTATTGCTAGATGTTTACAAACTTTCATCTTACAAAAGGTTATCTCACTTATATATTTGGAAACACTGGACCTCACATTTCTGGATTATTTTCTTTTCATCAAAAAGGCACATCTGATGAGAAGTGAAGGAAAACTCATTTAAAGTAGACAGAAATATTTGATAAATACTGTCCAAGCAGGTCATAGAAAGAAAACCACAGGAGCAAGTGAACTATTACAAGATAAAGTTGCAACTTCTGAATATTAAATATTGACTGGATATTAGCTACCAAAAAAACCCACAAATCCTCTCAAAAGCCTGTTCATTTGGGTTTATCCACAAAAACACTGGTGATTCCCACCACTCCTTTCTCACCCCTAGACATATGGTTGGGGGTTTTAGTATAGCCAGTTCCCACATTTCGTGAATCCTGCCCAAAATCTAGAGTAGTCAAGCCAGGGATAGAAGAGATGCCTTTGCAACCCAGGCTGAAATCTGTCTCTAATAACTTTGCATGCTGAGTTGCAATCAGTTATGTATTACGTGTCTCTCTTTTAGCTAACAGAAACTCCATAATCTGATTTGCAACCTAAGGGAAGAGGTGGGCACCACTCGCTGAAGTACCTGCTCAGAAAGGAGTGATTGCTGTCCACTTGTAGGAACACAGCTTTCTGGACCCTGTTAATGCCTATAAGATTGGAGGCAGAGCTACAAACTGCTTCAACACTTCATTCCCACATCCTCCTCCCTGTAATTTCTATACAGTAGTCAAGGTGAAAATCAATATAACACTGAGCTCGATTAATGCCTTCAAAACCGTGACGAGCAGATGCAGAGATGCTAACTGATGTCCAAAGCCATTTGCCATGGTGGGTAGAGCATAGGCAGACGGGAAGCAGAGTAAGAAGGTTTCATTTGAACCTAGGAGGTCTTACGCAGTAAACCCTTAGCTCCTGCTGTGTTTGGAGGTTTCACCATCTGCCAATGCAGTATGACTCTCAGATGGCAGTTTAAGGCAACTTCCCTTGGTAGAACCCCCTCAAGACTTTCTCTGGACTTCAGAATGATTTCTGGTTATAATAGCTGGAATCACTTAGCAATCACAGTTATTAAAAACATGGATACAGATTTGTGTGTCTCTCTGAGCATGCAGGAAAATGAGCCAAAGTTTTTCTCAAGGAGTTGTACACTGTGTATGTGATGTGCAATGATCTCACAACCAAATATGAATAAACCCAGTTTAAATGCAATGCTGCATGACATCGTATGCCTGCCAAAATAGACTTACTAATCGTGGAACAGAAGAATTCTTGGCAGACTTTCAAAGGTAGTCCGGAAGTTTATTAGAATGAGGCATTAAGTCATGGAAAGGGGAAAAATTCAGAGACAACAACAGCACTACTCAGCTATGTTAATCATTCTTTTAGTATGTTACGTTGCAGACCGAAATGGCAAAGAGGACGGGGCAAAATGAATGCGCTACAGGACTTTTGTCAGAACAGGTCCCATTTTGTAGCTTGATGAGCATATATTACAGTGGATGCAACTTTTTTAGGCTTTTTTTTTTTTCCTTGGAAAGGGAAAAGCCAGTTGTGGAGACACATTACAGAATGCTAACGTTTAACTGGCATCAATAGTCTGCATTAATAGATGGAGAATAGCTACATTTTCTCCATATTTCTTTAGTATCTTACATCCAAGGATCACAAAACAAATAATAAAATTAGTATATTGATATACATATATATATATATAAAAAATTACAACGTTTGAAATACATCAGTATAATATCCTTTGTCTCCATCACACTAGTTTGGCACACTATTTGCCTATGCTTGTGGCAATGAGGAGTAACGCCATTTTTGTTTGCCCAAATCAGCTTCAGGAGGACACAAATCACAAGTGAACCTGCGAGACAGGGAAGAATAGGGGCTTCCTGTGCAGGTAGGGCTCTATGCTCTCTCTGTCCTGTTCTCATGGACACAGAAGTACTTGGGCTCCTGTGAAGGATCCCTTTCAAAGACAGCATAGAGCCAGTGGGACACTCTAGGACAGAATTTGGACAAGGTCCCATTCACTCCTGCTCACACCAGAATGGTTTGCTGAAATCTTGCTAAGTGTGTCTTGTCTACTGCCTTCACGGGGTAGACAAACAAAAAGCTGGCAAGAAAATTACATGGCCATGTCTGTCAAAACTTTGGCAATTACTATTCCAATGGAAGCATGTTGATCCTTCAGGTGGTGTGTGATACCCATTGGGTAATCTTACCATACTTCATCAGGGAAGCAGAAATTATCCCAAACATTGTATGAAATGCGTTTCTAATGCACTTAACCCCCCTTACTAAATATTAAGGCAAAATTCAGCCACAGGGAAATTAACCTGCTGAAAGAACTTAAAAAATAACAATTTCTTTTGAAGCATCCTTGCTTCAGTTCTTCAGTTGTTACAGCTCATGGAGCTGATTTGCCTGTAAAATATTTTTTTTCTTTCTTCAAGTTTTTGTCCCAGATGAGCTCTATAATCCAACCCACTGTATAGCCTCACAAACAGTTTGTAACTTTACATCTGAAACTGTATGCAACTATCTTGAACTAATCCCATTCATAAAGGTGCACTTGGGTTGGGTATTCATTTCATTTGTGACAACAAAGGGCAGAATGAAGGTTATTCAAGTATACCAGGATAAGAATAAATGCAAGGGGTCAGAGCCTCTAACAACAGTACCGTTGCTAAAAGTAATGTTCATCAAGTCACAGTTTTAATTTCCTTATGAAAACTACCTTTCAGTAAATGATATTTTTTCTTTCAGTTCCAAAGACTACTTATGAAAAGTTTTTTCTGTGCAAATGTAGTCATGAGCAGCTGGCTGAAGAACTACGTTATTTTTTCTATTGTTTACCTGGGGTCTGTAACAGGTAGTATAAAAAATCAGTACAAAACTAGAAATGTATTGCATACCACAAAACAGCTGCAATTATAATCAGTTCCAATCAACAATCCTGAAAATTGTTCTGCATGTCTTCTGTACATGTTTTTTGAAGTGTCAAAAATGAATATCCTCAAGGATTTCAAGGAAATGACTTTCTGAAAACCCAGATTATTTTTTAAATTGAAAACAATTTGTAAAGTTATTGAGATGTTTAAGCTTCTTCTAAATATTAAACACAGGACACAGAGGGAAACCATAATCTCCAGATGATGTATTATTTATTCACTCTGCAGGAAAGAGAATTGTTAAAGCAAAAAGGGTGAAGATCACAGTAGAAAAGCAATAAAGCAATGAGTAGCACCTTAAAGAGGAAAAAAGCCACACAAACTAGCACTAGAAATTGAGGGTCTGACCTCAATTACTGTCTATCTACTGTTCAGAAACTGAACCTTATGCCATACTCCACAGAAAATGGGTGCTTCTTATAGCTAAGAACCTAGAAAATGTAACAGTGTAAATTAATTGTTTTTCTATTGTCTGGCATCCAGTGAAATCATCTACAGCAGTTAAAAATGTCCTTGTGCCTTACACCTATTTTTGCCCAAGATGTTATCAAATTAAGAGTTCTTCCAAGATAAACCTCTCTAACCGTGATTGGCTTCTGAGAGACAAACTTCTAAGAGAAGTTTAACATGGAACAATGAGAGATCTAACAACTATCCCTCTTTCTCCTCCATGAGGTAATGTCTTTGTGTCGTACTATATTGTGACAGTTATGATTATGGGACGTTTTTATTCCCCAATGTTTTCAGAAATATTTTAAAGTCACAAGAAAAATGTGCAGCAAAGCAAAAAAAGCCCAACAGGTCTAAGCAGAATGAAACAGGCTAATATTGTTAACAAAAGGCCATGCTTTGCCCAGAGCAATATGCTGTACAGTGGAAGTGCACTCATGACAGTCACCAGCCACATTGCCCTTCCTGTTCTAGATGAATCATCTTTATCTCCCTTGTCTCGACTTTTGACACCCGCTCTTTCTGATGGTAGCCTATTTATCAGAGCTCTTGGGCAATGCATCTGCTTATTAATGCTGACAAGAAAAGCAACGGTAATAGAAAGGGCCCCAAGTCAAACTCAGAATGGCTGGTTTCGGTGCACACTAAAACTATTGCTTCTGCTATTTGTTGCCATGTCCAGACTCTCAGGAAATCCACCCTTGAGTATGATGGTCTTTTGGTAAGTGGGTGCTTGATGAAAATATGTTTGGCTTCACGTGGACTTCAGCTCTTACATCACTCTTTCCGTCATTCTTCTAAGATTTCAAGGACACAAATTATTAGCCTGCATTCAATTTATACAAGCATTGTGTTGGCAACCAAATCCATCATGAGCTACTTGAGTGTTTTACCTCAGGTTTCATTCTCAGCTTGGCTGAATATGACAAATGCAATTAAGTATGAATAAGCTGTCATGAAGACAGCAGAAACACATCATATGGGGATAGTTCACATACGGAAGGCTCTTGTTTGGTATACTTGACTCACAGAACTGTCAGGGAAAGCAAAAAACACAAATAAACTAAATATTCTGTGGGGTTAGACAGACCTTAGCTGGCAAATGGGTGTTCTGGTTAACAATTGGTTGTTACCATCCTCTGCCAGCCATAACCAGTGTTGGGAAGGGATTACAGGAGCACTCCCTTGTCCGTTTCAAAATTGGTTTATCCAGTCAGGTGGTTTGAGTTGACCTACTTGACTTTTCCTGATGTGGATAACTCACAGCTCATGGGATCCCTTCTACTGGCACAAGCCTTTGGATGGTAACCTTTGCTTGGCAGATGGTAGCAAAAGCTGGTAACAAAAGTCTCCTCATCTGGCAGAGAAACATACCAAAGTGGTCAGTCCCCATTTTAGATGACCCATAGCTTCTGTGGACGATGGACCCTGGCAGGTGTTGGCCAAAGCACTCTACCTACCACAAATGTCAAGACAAAGCACTGACAGAAAAAAGATCCTCCCCAATAATATAAAACCATTTCTTTCAGATCTTTATAGATCAGCCACGTACTTGAACAAGCATCTTAAAATTAAGAGGACATTGTACCGCAGGCACCTCCAGAGACTCATTCACTATCAAGCAAATCTGGTCAGAGAACTACCATAAAATACAACAATGTAAAAATACAAGAAGGTAGGGTTAGCAACTATTGCTTTCCATTATCCATTATTCTGTGGGAGATAAAATAGTTGCAGTCCTCAAGGCTGTGAATCCTGAACAATGAATTCACTACAGAAAAGAAGTCCTCCCCAGAGTAGGGTATGTTTATAAGGAAACTCAGTCATTTAATAGCCAGAAGTCTCTGATGAAAAAAGCGATAGACAGATGATTATTTATAAACATTTCAGTAGCACCACAGGTGAACATGCTACTCTACAAAGGCTTCTTTAGGCAAGCACAGCATAAGCCACAAAATCCCTGCCCTGAGGATACAGCAGTCTAAGCTCATTTGTTCTTGAAAACAATTATGGTACACTACAGTTCTTTACACAGCTTAAAATGCATGTATCCTACTAATCATAGTCAATAAATGGCTGATTTGGCAATCCTTTCTTGTCCAGAAAATAACAGAGTTGACCATTGGGGTATATAGCTCAGTGGTATAAAGGGGTGCACAAAACCACTACTAAATATTTCCACACAAGTGTAAGACTCTTACTAGGGCTCAATTAGTTAGAACTAGTCTTTTTTTTCTCTTTCCCCTGTTCTCTCTCTCTTTCTTCCCCTCCTCCAACAGCTTCATAATTATTTGTTTCAAAAGAATCATTCTGTTCAGCAGATATTTGTAATAGCATCATAATAATTCTAGCAGAATCTATGATAAAAAAAATAAAAACATGAGGCAGGTCATAGATGCAATCAATTAATCCAGGCATCCTTTTCTGCAGTACTTTTGAAATAAGCAGAACTAAGTCCACCATGGCAAGATGCAGTGAAGTCACTGCAATGATTCTTCAGTAAGTCCTCCTTCCCCTTCCTCTACTACTCTCACTGAGGCACCAAACAGGTTTTAGTTTTGTTTTTTAGTAAGTGCTTCTCACCCACTGACATGTTTCCACTTCCATCTCCCTGCTGATTTCTCATGATTGTTAGTCCTATTCAGACTCCATTTTCTATGTCTTGAGCTATTGTCTGGAGCTATGGGAAGAAGGCAGTACTGTTGAATATGATAGTTCTTCTTCCCCCTTCTGGCTGCACAAAACACTTTATCTCACAGAAGGTCTTTACTCTTTCATCCACGTTAGTTGTCTGTAGAGCAACTTCTTGAACTGATTGCATGCTTACCTTCTGTGCCTTTGCATTTCTCTTCACAACTCTCATCCGTGATTGTGGCCTTCTGGAAAAAAAAATCAAACAAACAAACAAAAAAAAACAAAACCCAAACCCAGAGTTTGTAAGTTTTAGACCCAGAGGAATTACTTTCCATACATCCTGTCTGTTTTCTTTGTCAAAGTGCCATATGCAGTCATGATAACATAAGCAGATAGAAGTGTACAGGCTGTAAGACTGGCCTTATCTTCTAGAGCTGCTATGGCAGTGGTTATGTTAACATGCAGTTACAGAAACTGGAAGCACTATTTTTTTCTCCAGGTAACTGTGCTACATGTGTTCACTGATCATTGCACAGCTAACTCTGTCCATTTTGCCTGTGAAATCTTCTTACGCAGCTATGCAAAAATCCAAGTGATAGTGAACTGCAGCACTTTGTTTCCTTTGGGGGTTTAGGTTAATTGGTTTTTTTTGCTGCACTTCCACTGCTTTAGCAATCCAAGTTTAGGCACCATTTGGTATAAAGTGGAAGGAACAAAGACACAGGAAAAATGGGCTGCCAAGGTCACAAAGACAAAGGAACTTCAAGTAATGCACCTACTTCACTACAGAAATCAACTCTGTTCCTGCAGCAGTGTAGCCCAGAGGGAATGGGACCAAAGAAGCTGAATATTGAGGTGGTTCATACTCCATCCAGGCCACACTTCACCCTAGATCAACTAAGACTTACTTCAAAGAGAAATAAGCAAGGATGTAAAATGGAAGGAGGAAAAAGTAGACTGGAGACATAGTAAGATTACATTTAACAGCCTCAGCCTTTGAAAAAATTAAGATCATTGTCCCTAGTTGTTTAACTGGAACACCTTTCCTCCATAGGCAAGGTCTTCAAAGAATCACCTGTAAAGATGAGGAAGATAATGATTCAGCTAGAACAGGAACAGCAGTGTGGCCAGTGACTTGCTTATTCCTCTTAATAACATCCTGCCCTTTTTTTTATTCCAGGGCCTCTCTGGGTTCTCCCGTCATACCATCCACCTCCTCTCATGTCTGGGTACTCTACCTGAAGGTGATTTGCCACTGAGAATAAGCAAGAATTTTGGGGTGATTTTGGTGACGCATTATTTGTGTTAGTGTTCTCACTATTGCTGTTACTGATGGGACAGGACTGCAAAACGGAAACCTGTCACAGCACAGAAGAAACAAACATATAGGCCCTGCATGCTAGATTTTATTTGCTATGTATCTTTCCAATGTGTCTTCTCTTTTTTGCCCAGTTTCTCACTCCTTCCTGAAATTATGGGACTGTCTGGTTTGGGATTTTTTTTTCATTTTCAAGATTCTGTAAATGTGGCTCTCTACATTCATTGTCTTTCATGTCACATCACTCAGCTAAGCAATCACACATGTCTCTGTGACCGCCAGGTTCTCACAGTCATTTCTATGCCTTCTTTGATAGCTCTCCCCCAGCCCATGCATGAATTTCTCCACAGGCCATTATTATTTCCACTTTCAATTCTGTCTTCAACACCCCCACAAAAAACACACTAATGGGGTCTTTGGGGTTTTTTGTTTGTTTTGTTTTTTCCTGTGGAAAATGTTGTTTGCTTCAATAGCAATTAGCTTTTTCTGTTTTACCTCCCTCTTCTCTGACATTTTGTCTTCCTCTTAGACAATGACCCCTTGCACTAGAGACTTTTCTGGTGTGTTTGGGAAGTACCTAGCACATCATTGTTACTGCTGTAAGAAAAAAAACCTTCTTAACCTATTCCCCATGCAATATTATGCCATGTTATTTCCTGAAATTTGTACAGTCATGTGGTCACCTGAGTCTTACCAGTCAACCCTCTAAAACATTTCAGGGGACATACACAAAGGACAAATTACATTTCTAACAAGTTCAGTCACAGTCATGCAGTCACACAGTCACACTCACAGTCAAATAAAAATCTTAGTATCATAACCATCTGCAGTTGAAATCAGGAGTCTACCCTTCAAAATTTCACTTTTGAGTATCCAAACAGGAAGAGTACCAAGAAACATCAGCTATAACTATAGAGTTATGCCCTAATCTTTCTTTTTTTTTAATTTTATACAGATCTATTCACAAATAAGATCCAAGAAACAGTGACTGTTTCTTTAGTGGAAACAAGGTAGGTGCCTGTCAGAGTCAGAGGTGAGTTCATTGAAGAATTTTGGCTTGGGGTTAAGAGGGTGTTGTGGTCCCTCAGTTTCCTTGGGACAAAAAAGAAAAAAGCTTTCCTGAATTCAACAACTTGGGTCACTCCTGGTATGAACAGCCCCTGCCAATAACAGACAGCAACTTCCCAGCTCCCCATTCCTTCACTCCATCTTTATTCTCCTATGGGAATGCTCTTTAGAATAAATTCATTGAAGAGGCAACTGTTTTTCTGCCAGCCTTTTTATGTGTCTAAGTAAAACTTGTAATTGTCCAAAGCTCTTCATCCTGCACCAGGAAATGTGAAAGTTTCTGACCCTCCTAGTCTTTGAATATGTCTGCTTGGTTAGTTATCATGTCTGCTTAGTGTTGAGAGATATTAGTTGTTTAGCTTAAATAAGTAAGTTTTAATTAGAATAAATTACTTAGGCTTATCATATGGTGTGATTTATGCTGTTTGCTTACCTTTACTTAGCATGAGTACCTAGATTTGCTGAAGCCTTTAGGCCACAATCATAGAATCATAGAATGTGTTGGGTTGGAACGGACCTTTAAAGGTCATCTAGTCCAACCCCCCTGCAGTAAGCAGGGACATCAACTAGATCAGATTCCTCAGAGCCTCATCAAGCCTGGCCTTGAATGTCTCTAGGGATGGGGCCTCCACCACCTCTCTGGACAACCTGTGCCAGTGTCTCACCACCCTCATTGTAAAGAACTTCTTCCTAATGTCTAATCTAAACCTACCCTGCTCTAGTTTAAAGCCATTGCCCCTCATTCTATCACTACATGCCCTTGCAAATAGCCCCTCCCCAGCTTTCTTGTAGGCCCCCTTCAGGTACTGGAAGGCCACTATAAGGTCTCCCTGGAGCCTTCTCTTCTCTAGGCTGAACAGCCCCAACTCTCTCAGCCTGTCTTCATAGGAGACGTGCTCCAGCCCTCGGATCATCTTCGTGGTCCTCTGCTGGACCCGCTCCAACAGGTCCATATCCTTCTTCTGCTGAGGGCTCCAGAGCTGGACACAGTACGCCAGGTGGGGTCTCACGAGAGCAGAATAGAGGGGGAGAATCACCTCTCTGGATCTGCTGGCCACGCTTCTTTTGATGCAGCCCAGGATGCGATTGGCCTTCTGGGCTGCAAGCGCACGTTGTTGCCTCATGTCCGGCTTTTCATCCACCAGTACCCCAAGTCCTTTTCCACAGGGCTGCTCTCTATCACATCATCCCCCAGCCTGTATTGATAACGAGGATTGTCCCGATCCAAGTGTAGGACCTTGCACCTGGCCTTGTTGAACTTCATAAGGTTTGCTCGGGCCCACCTCTCTAGCTCGTCCAGGTCCCTCTGGGTGACATCCCGTCCCTCTGGCACATCAACCGCACCACTCAGCTTAGTGTTGTCAGCAAACTTGCTGAAGGTGTGCTTGATCCCACCGTCTATGTCATTGAGCTACGTCAATGGAGCTAATTTTCTTAGTAATTTTCCTAGCAGCCAGTACAGTGCTTGAATGGTGTCTAAATGTTCAGGCAGCAGCTTCTCCTTTAACTTTTACTTGGTATATCTGTGCAATTTGCTTTTCCCTTTGAGGGTTGGCAACCAGCCATGAAATCTGTCTGGCTTCTCATGCCTTACGTAGTTTAACCAGGAAAGACAAGACTTTTTGAGAAAGGGAATCCTCAAACAATAAAAAATCTGCACTCATCCCTTTTCACTTAAACTCCTACTGTCAGTGACCTCGCAGGAACATGTGGTAAAGCTCTGGGAAAGGTCACCCCACTGCAGTTTGAGAAACCTTTGATCAAAATACAGGTGCTCTCTCCTGACACACTGCCATTCTCTAAAACCAAATCAAGCTTCTTAAGAAACCCAGTAAGTGCTTCTCACCAGCTGAGCAACTTCCCAAAAACTTACTCCTAACAAGAATAGGAATCCCTTTACTGCTCATGTCCTCTGCTCCTGCCAGTTCCCCAACTACTACCTCTTGGACTGAAATGGCCCCAAGTACTTAGCAAGAGGTCAAGCCGGACACCTTGCAGACAGCAGCTCTAGAGCAGACCACACTGCCCACCCTGTGCTCCCTATCATGACATTTAGAACCCATTATTTTCTGAGCAGCTCAAATAGTTTAACTTCAGTTGGAAAACACTGAGGGGATTGTGTGAGAGCCCCACGGGGAAGTCCCTGTCTACCTGGAGGTCACTCACTCCTCATACACACACTGCTGAAGATTGACTCAAGAGTTCAGCAAAAGGCTACTCACAGATGATTCCAACTTGTTCATGCTCATATTTGATGGGATTTTGGAACTGTTTGCGGGAAGAAAACGTCATCTTTCCATGTTCAAATGTGTGCTAATCGGAGGAAGAATGAGCTGGAGAAGTCCATAGGATCTGTCCCTTAGCCCCTGAGAAACACATGGGTGCATGTGACAGCGGTCCTGGACAACAGCCTGAACATCCCTCTCAGGTCATGTTTACTCACCAGACATTTGGTACAGCCCAGGAGTAACACAAGGAGAGAAGAGTGGGACAGGGTTTTGGAGTTTCTCATTTATTTATTTATTTCCTGCTCTAACTGATGAGCACATTGAGTCCAGTGCAGGTACACAAACCTAAAAAGCCATGGTGACTGATTAAGTCATTTTTATCCTCTTTTTTTTTTTTTTTTAAACAATGCTGGGGAATGTAAAAGGCAAAAATTCACTGAACAATTTGTTCCTTCTCCAAGTACCATACAGGCCTACAGCAGCAGCATGTACCAGTTTTACTTTGGCGCATTACATGGCAGATATGTACTGCTTTTGCTGTTAAGCATGTGCAATTTAATGGAGGAAGTCTTCAAAACAGATGACATTTTAAATGACAGTTGAAACACACAAACAAGCTGCAAAATTCTTTCCCCTGACAAAGGAAATGCTACAAAAACAACTACCTCCAAATTAATCTAAAACAGAGGAGTACCAAAAGCAGTGGACAGGCTTGAAAATATCTGTGGGTAGGCTTTCAAATATAAAATGTCACATAATTAATATAAATCAAAGTAGGTAGTTTACTTTTTTTTTTTAAAGTGATATAACACTGCTATCAGCATATGAAGTACAATTTAGGTTAGCTGTGGCAGAGACTTCACTATAGTTCCTTTTTTGCCAAACACTGTTTGGCTTTCAAGATGTTTTTTTTTGAGAAAGAAACTGAAGCTTCACTTGCTCTTACTAGTGTTCTTTACTTCTCAGCTCTGTGACGTCTGCAAAGCAACAACTGAGAAGTTTAGCCGAACAGGGCTTGCAGCGTGAAAGCTGGAAGGAATTTACCTGCTCATATTGGGAATGACGATTGATTAAACAGCAGCTGCAATAAGGGAAGTGGAATGGTAAATGTTCTTGGTGTAACTACTTTCTGATCTTTTCAGATCTCAGCAGGAGCGTAAGAGTGCTTTTTGTTAATTACATAGATTAGTGTAGTTTTTAAAACAGGATAGAACTTAGATAACTGTGTGAGAACAGCTCTTGCACAAAACCAATTTTTGCCTGGAAATACAGCAAAGGCTTAGGACCTTCCTAAATAACCGCCACGTTGTCATCATCAGCCCGCATGCACTAGGCTCTGAGGCTCTTATTCCATCTTGCTCTATGGGCAATGGCATGCCTTCCTCCAGGCTGAGGTTCCGGACTCAATTGCTTTCTCTCCTGTGTTCATTGGAACATCCCTAGAGTATTGCATCTCCCTATACTGTGAGATTAAAGACAAGCAACGCAAAAGTCCTGTTAGTACACTATGCCCACCTGCTTTTTCAGTGGGATAGATGACTTTCAATACATTATTCATTTGTGTTGAAATTAATTAATTTTTCCACAAGTTTTTGGTTTGCCTGTATTTTCAGCACAATAGCTTGATCATGACATTGTGGACAATTAATCATGCTAATGATTGTGTGTCTGTGAACAACTGAGGGAGATCTGAATGTCTTTTGGAGCGACAGAGCGCAGAAAGAATACAAATATTCATGCACATGCTGGATGGAGAAAGATTCTCACTTCAGCCTAGTACAAGAGAGTACAGGTAGAAGAACATAAAGTGTCCCAGTGACCTTTCCAGACCCTGATCCTGAACTCCAGCTTAGATCACACTCAAAGTCATACCCATCACCCCATACCCGCAGGAACCTCCCCAAGGATTAGAGGGAGCTCAAGGCCTCCTTTGCATTTCCCCAGATGCCTCCTACCAGCGACTAGCCCCTGCCAGATCCCAACCTGCCCTTTCTGTTGGGCACAGATGAGAGAGACATAGCTGGCCATTTTCAGCTTCTGTTCTGTGTCTCTTTAGGGTAGGTTTCTTGCACTGCCTGCTGCCCAGTTTACCAGACAGGATTTAATGGTATTTAAACCAGGGCTAGGATTGATTAAATAACATCATTTCTCCTGCACTATAAAACTTGAATCTCACTGTAGCGAAACTGTGACGGTGGTAGATCTCTTGATAAATGCTGGCTTAGACAAGTCGAGATGAAACAACAGAAAGAGTCTGTGACTGTTCTGACAACCAATTTGCATTCACTGGCAGAAGGGTATGGTCTTTTGTTTTAATACTTAATACCACCATTCTTTAATCTCATTCACTGTTTATGTAGTTGAGCTCCTATCTTGATGCCCGTCACCAAAGCACCTGATGTCTCACAAGGATTAAATTAACAATAATAAATCTCTTATCTTTCCCATCAGGTAGGAGTTAGAACTTGATTAGGAATAATTTAAGCCATTGTTACTCCCGCATTCCCCCCAGGCAGCAAACAACTCTTGTTGACTGAAACACTAGTAAACAGGAATATGATGAAACAAATCATCAAAGTACAAGAATTGGGGTGTGAAGCCCAAAGCATTTATAGAAACACATTAGTCATACCTTGGAAATCAATCAAGAATTTGAGAAAGGAGGGGCAGAAGGCTAGAGAGGCCAAGAGGCAGGCATAGCTAGCTGTAAATAACTTCCCTCAAGACAGCTGACTAACATATAGTGCATGAGCTGAAACTTGTTATTTGAACCCTGCGAACCCCCTACAGGTTTCTACTGGTCAAATGTTTTGGAGCTGGAGGCAGATGCAAGTGTCAACAGTTACTCCCCAGTCACCACTGTCAAAAAACAACATGCTGTCCTGCACCTTTCCACCAGTGGCTAGCATAGGGACAGTCAAGCAAAGAGACATGTCCCTTAACCCCCTGGAAACACAGAGGTGGCAGGTGACAATGGTCCTGGAGAACAGCCTGCACATCCCCCTCTGGTCACATTTACGCACCGGACATTTGGTACAGCCCAGGAGTAAAACAAGGACAGGAGGGTGAGACTGGCTACTTCGGGGTTTCTCATTTATTTACTTATTCTCTGCAAATTGATAGCTACTGAATGGGAAAGAAGCAAAGGGAATTAGAAGGGTGATTATCTCCCTCAGCATCTCTCCTCCCTCCCTCGTTTTTCTTCTCTGCCCATGTCTCTTTATCACCTTGTCACTGATGTCTTTGTTGCTGGAAATGAGTATTTTGGTGAAAACTGCAGAAAAACTAGCACTGTGCCCAGTGAAACTGCCCTGCATACATGCAGGAAAAAAAAAAAATTCCTGTTAAAACTTCTTAGAAGGAATGCTTTAAACAGATTCTAAAACTGTAGGATCTAATTTTTATTTTTTTTTTTTGTCAATTGACTGCTGGGTAGTGGGGCTTCAAACATCTCACCAATGAGATTCATTCTTCTGGAGATATCATGTCTCTTTTAACTTGTCTTTGTTATGCATTTTAAGTAGAGAAACACTAGAAATAGGCACGGGCAGAAAATTATTTCACAGCATTAATAAACATCTCACCTCCCGGTACTGAAGGTGAGCTGTGATGAACATGTCAAATTACTTAAAACCCCTCTAGTGTTCTAAGCCCACCTCGTGGTCTGCTCCTGCTGCAGCACAGATCACCTAGAATCAATCTGATGATGTCTGCCCCATTTCACAACTGAACTCAGAAGCTAATTCAAGTTAAATGCTGAATGAATTTGGTTCCAGCTACCTGAGACAGATCTCTCTTCTTGAGACTAGAACATCTCAAGATACCCCAGTTCCACTATTAGGGAGGAAATGTTTATTCATGTAGGCAATATCACGACCCAAATTTTAAGAGGAGAAGGACGAAGGCTGTACCTAATTGCCAGCTGAAGTGAGAATAGTTTTTTAGTTCGGTGCACAGCAAGGTCAATGCAAAACCTCTTTTCATGCAAATGCTCCTATTGCTATGGTAGTGCCTTTCCTTTACTCTCATAGTACATATATCACTGGAAGGGAATAAATGCTCCCTGATGCCCATTCCTTACTGGAAGGGAAGAAGAGAAATATTAATTTTGTTATTTTTACAGCTTGTCCAAATTTCCTGCTGAAAACTTTCCTGATTAAGTATGCAAATTCAATGAAAATGGTATTTTTTCTAAATAAAAATATTAATGCCTGATTTTTCCTGAAGAAATGCCAAAATTACATTATTCTGTTCGAAGTGCTATTTTGTCATGAAATCCCATTTGAGTATATCCAAATAGCAACTCAACGGGAGTTTCAGTACAGCAAAAGCAACAAAGCCAACTACGAAAGAAGAAGATGTTTGGACAGTGAACTGGTTCTTCAACAACATCAGTTACAAATTAACATTCATCACAAGACTGGAACTTTGTTATTGTTATTTCAAGGGATGATGTGAGCGTTAGAGAAATAACAGGTTAATATCCATAATGTATAAATCAATGGGCAGGAGGAGTATGATAAGGTATAAACAAGTTTTGACTAATTATTAACTAGGTTAACTTGATTGTGTGTGTGCGTTGGATGGAGATACTCTTATGAAGTGTTATGAGTGTGTCATATCTGCAATACTGATTACTCATCTCTGTTTGCAGACAGACTGAAAGTACTTATTGTTAAGTGTATGTACCAATTTACCCGGTGCATCCTAATGGATTAGATGGAGAATATTGTCATGTAGGACACTGGTGATTCAAATATTGCAGCTCCGTGAATGAATTCTGATTGGGTTTTTTTAATCATCTTCTGTTCCCTTGTGTTATAGTAACGTCACCGTCTTAAGAAACTAGACCATGAGCTGGAAAAACAAGTCCACAATTTAGCTAGTACTAGCCCAGCATTATACCACAGGACTCCTGAGTTTCTCCCCACTGCCTTTTGGACAAAGTTAGCAGAACAAATGGCCTTGAAAGCTCTCTGAGCCCAGAATAGTTCCTCCATTCACACTTGTTGGTGTTTATCCCACAGAGGTCAAGTGATGTCATGTGGCTGTGCTTGCCCTTGCTCATTGTGTAGCCTGTGTCATCCTCTTCAGCAGTCACTAAGCTAAACCTAAGACCTACATGCAGCACCACCCCGCTCCCTCCATTCATACCTTGGTGACAGGCCAGATCTAATTCCTTGCCTAGCATCATTATCAGTCAGGAGCTACAACTCAATGCAGACCATAACACTCAGAATTTTAAAAATGCTTTCCATTCATCTTCTACTAACAGTGTGAGGAACCACAGCAGCAGGTTAATAGGTTGGTTTTATATTTCCTGTGTCAGGGAAAACATCCACACTTCTATAATATTCTTTCAAAACAACTGGAATACTTTGTTTAGAGGAATTTGCCACAAAAGGAAGGCAGCAACCCTAAGGATCCTCACAGTTTTGGGTGCCAGAGTCTCTTGCCTTTCCTAATCCTGATACCCTGAGAGACAGATTTTTTAAAAATACTGGTAGCTATGGATGAATCTAAAAGTTTTAAGAGCCTCAAGTTTATACCTGCAAATGAAGAGTCTGAGGGTTCAGCCAAAGACACCATTCTAAGGGCTTCCACTTCTCCTGCAGAGTTTCTAAATCCGAAGAGCTGCCAGAATCGGGTTTCAGGAAAAGTATTTCCCTTTCTGCTGGTGATGCCTTGCGCTTGGCAGAGGAAAGCCAGGGCAAGAAGCTGAGGTGTCCTGACTCCAGAGGCACATCCCAGGAAATGGCTGTCCAGTGCCTTGGGGTTCCCAGCCCTCAGACCACCTGCACACATGGTCAGCCTACGATCTAGTTCATCACTTTTGCTACATCTATTTAAATAGGAAAACTGATGGTCTAACTACCTGAAGGTGGCAAACAGTTGCTACCAAGCAGTGAGCTCTGTTGACGGTTCACAAAGTTGTTTTAAAGGGGTACAACCTTGCTTTTACTTCCAATAGAAAAGCTTTGGGTTTGAGCAGACTTCCAAAATATTTAGGACTTTAAGGACTACTTACACTGCTTGAAAATTACCTCTGAAAACACAAGATTTTGTTGTGGATGTATTACAAAATAAAGGTTCCAAATTTAAATGTGGAAAGAGATGACTGAAGAGGTTTTCTTGCAAATTTTATAATCCTTTTCAATGTAGGCAAAATTTTGCAAAAAAATGATTGCTGACCTAATGTTTTTCTTTTCCACATGCTATTATGTTAGGGCCCAGTAAAGGTCAGGAAAAATTAAAAAAAGAAAAAAATCCAAAAAACTTCTGTCCAGTTTTCAAACCTCAAAGGGATACAGCTGTAGTTTTATTGTAATTAAATCGGCTTTTGCTTCTTTCTAACCAGAACCTGTTCAGAGCAGAACTTCAGACTGCATATCTGCGAAGTCCATGCCATAGAGCACAGTCTGTAGACAGTATCATGAACCTGCTTTATTCATGCAAGTATCCCATTAATTTCAATGGGACAACTTGCTTTCTAGGTTGATCTATATTCTCAAGTGTTTGCAGAGTTTGTGTTAAAAATAGCTATCAAGGGAGAAATAAATTATTAAAAAAATGAATAATATGCCTTCTATGTTCCACAAGGAGAGCTGGGCTTAAAGATTTAGCCTACCACTCTGTGGATAAAGTATATCCAGGACTGTAACATGTAGAAGTACAGCCTTCCACAGAAGAAGGATAGAAGGGGGAGGAAAAAAATCCACTTCCTTGCAAAAGGGGAACTAAATTAAGACAGATCTTAGCTAGTGATTTAATGAGATGTTTTGTCCCCTGTGTAGTAAAGTTTTCTTGTGCGATTATTTCCTATTAACATCTTTCTCCAGATTAATTTAATGATAAGATTACAATTTTAAATTCCTGGAAGGTATACCTAACATCCAGACCAGTTCAGCCTGGAATCAGTATGCATAGGAAACTGGAAAGTTTTGACACATGTACCTACTCCAAGATTAATTGAAGAGATAATCCCTGGACATTGAGGCTTTCAGAAGAATTGGTAAACAAATTTATTTCAAAACCTGAAAGGCTGGCAGCTCGATGGAAGGGTAGGACAGGAGTCATCTCCACCTTAGTGATCCAGATGGTTTTGCTTACTTCCTTGCCTGCTATTTGTCAATTTAAACACCTTGTCATTGCAAGATTATTCTGCAGCAGTGGAACCTTGGACCTACAACACTGCTCGAACATGCACATTTCCTGAATATTAACAGACCAGAATTTCCAGACATGAGTGAGCAGCATCTCACAGCAGACAATAAATTACTATAACTCACTTACACATGTCTTCTTTTGTCTCAGAAGATGCAGCACTACCTGTCTGGCTGGCATCTCATGCTAACAGACTGAAAAGCAAGCTGTTGATCCTAGGGCTAGGATTTAGCCACCCAGGCAGACACTATCCAAGCCATGTTGGGCAGTGCCTATTACAACAGGACTGCATCCCCCCTGGCCCTGAGGACTCTTTCTAACAGGTCATTAGTGAGTTGTGGTTACACTCCCAGTCCCATGAGGCATCATGCAGATTACTGTAGGGTGACAACGGTTTCTCTTCTTTGAAGTGTAGGTGCCAGATGTGCAAATGCCAACCAACTCTGCACACCACCGCAGACTCTCATCCCATCCTATGACTTAATTCTTTCTTCTCCATCCCCGTATTGGTTTCAGCAACCCAGAATAGTGCTGTCCCTTGCCGTCAGAACAGCTTAAAATACAGGGACTGAAGTGCTTGCCAAGCAGTCCATGCTCAAAACTACAGCTCTTATTCTGCATTTCCACATCATGTAAGAGTCTACACCGGGGCTTAGTTTGGCCTCTATGTATCACTTTTGTGCATGCAGGTACGTGAATCGTACACCCAGAACCATGTCCGATTTTACAATGGATATTTAGTTCCCACGGTATGCATTTATTATGGGGATATTTGCTATTTATAAAAGAGTTTATCCTTTGTTGTTCCTGAAGAAGAAAATAATAATAAAACTGTGAACACTGAAAGTTTAAAACTAGAATGAACATTTAAAGAAGCCAAAGTATGTTACCGTTGCACAACTGCTTAGAGGTCCCGTGATTTCCGAGTGCACAGGGCTGGTACAACCACTTTGCTTACAAAAAGCAGCCCCACCCTTCAGGAAGCAGAATGACGAGATCTTGAAAAGGTGGATTGTTTTTTCCCTCGTTGTTAAATGAGGCCCTCCACACAGAGATGTTCCCTTGTTTGATGGGTTAAGGACTTTATGCAAGTGGTTCTTGGCAGACATGAACCAACTGCTGAAAACAACCCCATCTGTAAAACTGCACCAATTTGGCAGGCACCAAGCTTCCTCTCCTTAAACCATGTGCTGACTAATGGAATACGAATCGTAAGAATTAAAGATAGAAAAGATCTATTAGCTCATCTATCCTCTACTGCCAGGCCAGTCTTATTCTCTCTTCTATATTCCGCACTGCTTGCAAGTCCTTTTATAAAAGTTGCACACGGACTTACACCAATTCTTTGGCAACGCACAAGCCTAATGGCTCCCGAATTAGAAAACCTTTCTTAATGTGTAGCTTTTGCATAATTTCATGGCATTACCTCCTTGGCATGCCCCTGGCAACTTCTCTATATGTTTAAGTCTCCTTCCCCTTGTTTCCACTTCTGCCACATCATTCCTGTCAAATGCCACAGCAAAGAAGCAGATTCACAAAGGTGGCAGTTTTTAGCATCGTCAAAATTTTTTGAAGCAGCTCTACATAGAACAGCGTGGCTGCTGTGGTGGATGGTAAGCAGCTATTAAAATAAAAGGCAGAATTACACAAAAGTACAGGGACAGACTTCTGCTAGTGGAGGCATGACTGAACCGTTAGGGAGGAACAAAAGGCTTTCCTGAGTGTTGCTACATCTCATGCAGTCTGTTTATGAACCGCTAACAAGAATCTACAAAGAAAATACTGCAAGTCAACATTTGAGGTTTCTGCTTGCTGTTTAAAGCTTCCTGTAATGGAAACTGAAAGATTTCTCTAGCTAGGCAGTTTTTCTGCATGCTTAAAATGTCACATTCATCCACATATAATTGTATGTGTTGGTTACAAATACATGGGTAGCTTCCTGGTGCAGCCTTTCTGTATAATGTATTTCCTATTATGATTTCTATATATTCTTCAGACTGCAGCTGCAGGTCCTGCAATAAATATCCCATTTCAGAACATGCCAGTTGCTCAATATGCCAGAAGCCCAGTTTAAAAGACCAGACTCTAGGCAGCGTACTTGTATTCACTACCTTCCTACCTGCACTCCTTTCCTCCCACTACCAAGGTGATAATGCCATAGAAATTAGAAGCACTTGTGTGGCTTATCATTTGCCCTGAGGTGATTCAGCATTTGATTTACCTGAAATCTTCACTTGCCTCCACCCTCTTTCTTCGTGGAAAATGTTGCCCTACCTGGCACACAGGAAGATGAGAAAAAGAAAATCTTACTACTCTAGTAGTTATCTCCTAAATTACACAATGGCCTTGGCAGGGAAGGCTCAGAATGGTGTCTTATCATCTTCTGGCAGTGCCAGATCACAGCACACCCACGAGTGCCAGGCAGCAGTCTGAGCATGAGCAATACACCTCGTTTTGCGTTAGTGACTGTGAGGCTGGAAATGGATAGTGAACTCTCAAAACTTATTTTAATGGGTTAGCAGCACATAGTATAGAGTCAAAGAATCGGAGAAGAAAAAGATAGGAAAACCAATGCTTACATTTTAGTGACAATTCCCCAAGGGACTGTGACAACTGCTACAGTTCACAGAAGAACTGCACTACCAGCCATAAGAAAAGTTCAGCATTAGCACAGAGTCAAACAGTGCTGATGTGGTAGGTTAGGCTCCACCTTTAACTGTTTATACTTACGATACTATTTTTTAAAAAGTCCAAGGAAATCATATGATCCTGAGAGAGCAGAGAGAGGGTATAGTAGGCTTGAAGAAAGAAAATTGCCCAGGGTTTTGTTTTCTCATGTTGTCAGTTCAAGTGAAGGGCCCTGAACTTTGAAAATGTGTTCAGATTTAAAGAAATGAACAAGTATTTTCAGAATTAGGGCTAAGATTGAATACTAACCAGATGCTGCAGGTTTCTAATTGCTGTATTTCACTCCACTCCTACAATGGAGCCACTCACTACTGCAAGATCCTAATTGTTATACATGCTCCCTCTAACCCATGGAGATACATGGGGAAGATACACGGTGTCTTTATATTTTGCAAAATTAAATAGCAAGGCATCAGCGTACAACATAGCTTACAGAAAGCTTTGTGTCAAGACACTGCAGAACAAAGCTTTAAAGCTTGGGCTGCTAAGCTGCACCAATAGAATCTGGATGCACACCCCGTGCACATGTAAAATAGATTATTGCATATTGTGTTATTTTTATTCATTTGTGTTTTGGTAATGATGACAATGTGCTTGGCATGCTCTCACCACACACAGAGAAAAGACAGTTTGAACACACACATGCACACACACGTAGTCATCTTTCATGCAGTTTGGGAGTGGACTGAAATTGTGGCCTTACATAATGTGTAGCAAGTAAGTAAGCAGCAGCTAACTGTAAGACAAAAAGTAATTCTATCTCACAATAGTCAAACTGAGCAAACGTGGCTTGTCTTTATTAAATTTTGGTTTTCATTACAAAGAAAGCTGGACAATGAAATGAAGACAAGAAAATTGTGAACAGAAGAAAGGAGTTTGTTCCCAGTTGTTACTCTCAGCATTGGCTCTAACAGTGTTCAGAGTGGCAGCCTGGTTTTATTTTCATGCACTTATATTATCGTTTTCCACTAGAGCTGCTGAGGAAAAAGAATTGTGACATTTGTGCAGCAATAATGAAGCAGTGAGATAAATGTCCTCCATTTTCCAGCCATTTGCTCACAGGCTTTCTGAATTAGTGTTAAGGGAATTCGCAGTCTCCTGACCCAGCAGCATCTCTGAGTAGTGTGATGATGTTCAGCAGAATCAGGAGCTCAGCATCCATACCCTGACATGGTTGTAAGTCTGGTTTGTGGCATTTTATGTCAATACACAAAATTTGGCATTCTGTAGTTAGGCCATAACTTGGAACAGACCTGGGAAGATAACACAATTTTAACTCATAATTGGTCTGGGATTAGTAGCTAATTCTAGGTAGCTTTTCCCCAGATATTTAAATAACGGTGTTAGACTTCACCAGCTTATAGCTGGAGACTTGCTGCAAAAAGCACAAGTACTCTCAGATTGTTGAATGCCTATATAATTTTATTTGATAAAGAGAAGCTAAATTCTAGTGTCATGGCCAGAATTATTCTAGCTTTGGGATCACATCAAACAAGACAACACCTCTCTAAAAAGCAGTCTAGAGCAGCTGCAATGAATAAATACAGCTCACTTGTGCAAACCCATTTATTTCAGTAGTATCAACCCAAGCCAGCACAATACAGAAAAAGATTTAAAGTTTGTCTGCTTTCTTTGGGTTACATCAAGATGATGTACTTCATTTTAAACACATCATCTGAGCAGGAACGCAGTGGCAGCATCCTAATAGCTTTCATTTTACAGTGAGTTAGTGCTTTCAGACAAGGAAGGTTTTCTCTGGCAACTTCACTTGCTTATAACAGTGCTGACCTCCATTCACAGTCACATTTTTCTGGCAGCTGGACACAGGCCATAAAGCAACTGAAAACTGCTGTGCCCTACCTCGGGATCAGACAAGAAGATAACCTGGGAGGTTCTCCTGCTGTCTCATGATCTGACTCTTTTGAACAGCCAGCTCCAGTGAAGAGCCACCGGCACCGTAGAGGCAACAGGCACTTCAGTCTGACGTGGGCGTATATTTGATGTGATGCTGGCTGCTGCAAGCTGGCTGCAAGCCAAGCACTGTGCTAGCCAACAACTGTGACAGTGGCTTTAGTGGTCACAATCACAGGTTCCTCCGTCTCATCTGCAGCTGCCCAGGAAAGAGCACAAGCATGAGACCAAGGAAAGAGAAGAAGCCTGGGTAGCTGCTTCAGCGAGGAGAACACAGAATAGCTTCCTTTAGCATACTGTTGTCCTGGGAGCAATAAAAAGGCATTGTCACAGAGAAGCAGTTGGTGCTGCAGACCCAGAGCAACCTGTGGCTGGAGAAGACAAAGATCTGTGCACTTCAGCAACAGGAACTTAGACACAGGAGACCTCCTGTAAGCACCTAGAGGACCTGGAAGTTTGTGATGCTCCATTGCTGCCTGCAGGTGCTAACGAGGAGAGTGCTGACAGCCTGACAGGTGGAGTTGTGTTGATGTAGGTGGGCACATCCCTTGAATTACAGATGTTGCCACTGCCTTGCCCTCAGCAGTCCTCTAGATTGCTACTGACTGGATGCACAGACATTACTGTGTGTTTTTCTGTCTTCTTTTGAGTCTTACTGTTTTTTCCAGCTACCACAGCTGACAAAGGTTTACTTACACCAGGAACTGTCTAACAGTCACCAAAGCAGCTGCAGGGTAACCACAGAGCATGCCTTTGGGAAACAGTGATCCTTGGTGTGCGATATCAACTTCAGAATCCAATTCTGATGTGTTGGCAGCAATATTGTCTGGAGCAGTATAGGAAGCATTGCAGAGAGAGAAAGACACTATTTTTCCAGGCAGTCTAAGTGCACTAGGAGATGCCACCTCCTAAGGGAAAATTGGCGAGGGTACAGTATCAGGGATGTCTCACATAGACACGTAGAAATCTGTTTGGCAAAAGAGGCTTTGACTAACATACTGGGTTGCTTGTCCTAGCTCATGGGGTATGACACCACTGTCCAAGGCCCATGGTCTCCTGGGCCCATGCTTTTGCTGCACCTGCAGTGTGTGTTATTGAAGGTACAGTGATATGAGATACACTTACTGACAAGAAGGTGATAAGCATACCTTTCCTATGTGATCTTTTTAAGCATTTTGGCCTATTAGCTCAAAGAAACAGTGGCTACTCTCTGTGGAATACCTCCTCAAATGCTTTGCAAAATGGTATTTTCTTAATGGAAGAAGAGGTCTCTCTGGACAGGAGCATTTGGTTTAATGGGTGAAAAGAGGAAATCAAATCACATTTGAACAAACAATATGTCTGTCTTCCTTAAACTGCAACTGCTTACACGCTGTGCAAACAGTGGGGGCTTGAACTGTAGGATCAGAAAGGTCTCAGTTTGGAAACTTTAATCTCGGAATTCAAGGTTCCTTGTTGTCTCTCCGAGCTCCCTTGAGAACCCCAGAGGCTGAAGGAGTTCATGAAGCACCAGCTTCACCTCCAGAGGAATCAAAGCAACTCAGCTTCCATGGGCCACTGTTTTCACTACAGAAGGAATCACTAGCTGAAGGATTATGACACTTCAAGGTATGTTCCTTGCAGGAGGCAGAGTCATTCATGCCTGTCAAAGGGAAATCCTCACCAAAATTCCCTGCCCTGCAGCACCAGCCCTTGTATGGACCCTTTGCAGAGCAGTAGGAAATATCTTGCTAGCCCCCACGCTTGCTACACAATTCCGAGTGTCCAGGTCCATGAACACTGCCTGGGTACAGCTCCAATTTGCTATTTTCTTTGAAGCACTGCACCATATATCTTCACCCTGATTCACTTTGTTTTTCCACTTTCTCATTGCTTCCACTCTCTCACTTTTATTGTTATAAAGAAGGAAAGTTCATTTAGTGGAACAATGTTGTTGTACAAGATAAATATTTCTAATTAAAGAAAATGCAGATGCAAACCTGATTCATATTTAGCAACAGGGATATTTCTTAGCTGCTTCAGTACTCTTTGCCTATAATCTATCAGCCAGGCCTAGATGTCACAGCGGCAAGAAGGGTTTGTATATGTTATGACTGTGTCTTGGGGCTCTCGATCCTTTGCAGGAGCCTAGGTGAACACCCAGCTGCATGGCAATGCCATGTCAGGATGAAATACAGCCCACAGCATTCCCTGCGTCCTGCTTGCCACACAAGGGAAACCCAAGCACAGAGGCCAGAATGAAATCACAGTGCTGCCCAAGAGCTTCACTGATCTAGGTGATCACAGGATCAGGACCTGGGAGGTACACCCCAAAGGACATTTGCTCTGCAGGTTAAACATAACCTTCATTACATTGTCTCCTGTGTAGTGTCCTCAGCTCAGAATGGCGCCGCTTCCACCAGACTGTCCACTCCGTAGTCTTTGCATCTAGGTGGGAAATACAGTACACTTACCACTGAGCTTGTATGCTCTGGAGCAGAATCAGCTGCCTAAAGTGATCACACATAATATATTGTTAATGTAGATAGGAAAAACCTGCTGCTTTGCTTGACAATGCCTCTTCTTTTTCCCAGCTATTATTGGAGTTTGAGTGTCACAGGTTCTTAAGGGCAGCTGTTCCTCACACACAGGTTTTCAGAGCCTGCTGATGATGAGGCTTCAGGCTAGTGTAAAGGCAGTCAGACACCAAAGAGGAAGAAATAGAAAAGCAACAAGAAAGCACACTTTGTTAGTTCATTTATCCACAAGATCTGCTTCTGCAATGCTTTTCCAGTTCCCTGATTACAGCAGTTTTTCTTCTTCAGCAATTCCTAGCTTTTGCCTCCTTGCCCTGTTGCCGTTTTGATTGTCCTCCATATGTAACCCCTCCAAACCCAATCTTCTCTCCTTCATCTCATTGTGCTCACATAGGTTACCCAACATTTGTTTGCACATGTGCAGTGTTTAGCAGCAGTGTTCCAGGAAAGCTCTGATGCACTTTGAATGTAAATTTTCTGCTGCTCACCATTCAGATTTTATGATGGCAAAGCCAAACACAAAAAAACCCAGCAATATAACAACAGGCATTATGTTAAACTAGGCAAACATGCTGCCTCTATGCAGATCTTTTTATATCAATGAAGCCTGATTTGCTACTAAGTAAATTCAACGTGCACAAAAGTCCCCAGGTACCATCAATATTGATCCACAAAGTTAATCTTTCCTTGTTGTGCTGTCCATGCTGCGAGGACCTGGTCATGCAACACTGAATTCATCCGAAAGTATTTCTTAAGAGCTAATGAAGACCAAATTCTATCACAAAATTGTTCTTGTGAAATAGAAAAGGAGGCCTAATAAACGCGGACCTATTAACCCACTTGAAATTAATCATGACTTTGCACATAAATCAGCCATCATGGTATTTGCACATACTGTCATAGTAACTATCCAGCCCGCAGCAGCACCACCCACAGATTTTTAACCAATTCACATCAAATACACTTTGATTGTGTCATTGTTAATGTCCCTGGCCTACAGACATCCCTGAAAATTCCAGTCCTCTCTTCCAGACTAAAATTAGCTACAGATGTCCCCCAATTAATTTTTGCTCAGTGAATGCCATATATCGTGAGGGAAAAATATATTGTATTGGACAACATATCATAAAGAATCTATATTGTTTCACTGATGAAGAACCTTCCCAGATGATGATGAGAAGCTTTAACAGTTCAGCACAGGAATTGACAGATACGTGGAATAAAAAGGTGGGTAGTTGAGGCACTCTTCAGAGCCCTATTGCAGATAACTCCAAGTCCTGCTGTGGGTCTCTGAGCTAGGTATTTGTGCTAAGCATTTTATCTACATGGAGAAATTTATGGGTCAAACAATGTTGATATAATTATCTCACTAGAGCTATATCAACATAAATCCTTGCATGAACACTCCTTCCTGCGTAACACTGCTCACATGGGAATTTATTCCAGCATAACTATAGCACTATGATTAGATCAATAGAGTTCTACTGGTAAAAATTCCCATCTAGAAAGTGCTGTCAAAATTACTAGAAGAAACAATACCACTTTGCCTTCATTTGCTCAGCCGCATTTCTTCACTGCTATTTTTGTATATAGAGAAAGGAAAATAAATTTTTTCTCTATGTAATGCAGAAGAGAGAATTTTTTACGTTGTCTGGTATTATATCTTTTTCTGTGTCAACAGTAATTGCTATAAAACTTCATACCAAGTATATGGTAGTATAATGTAACTCAGAACCCAGAGAATCAAAAGGCAACACAGACCCCAAAAAAAACAGTCAGTAGAGCTCGATGAACTATGATTAAGGGGGGAAAATGACAAATTTCCCAATGTAATCACAGCTGACAAGTAACTCTTCCCCCCAGGGGTTTACTGAATCTGTTTTAAAGCTCTAATTTCAGATTGAATCAAAGTACAAACCATCCCAAAAAGCATCAGAGATAGCATGGTCACTACTGGAATATTAAAATATAACCACAGACTTCTGACACAAATCAACTGATTTCTTATCTGGCCAGTTCTTGTACTGATTAAAAACCCCTGTTCAACCCAGTTCAATACCATTCTTCTCCTCTGCCTGCACTCAGTAATTTGCTCCTTTCTCCACAGCCAGCAACAGACTGTGGAGGTGGAACAATGAACCATTTCATGGCAAGAAAGACAAGAAAATAAAAACCCTTTCACTGGACCTCTTTTGCTGTTGGTCTCTCTATTTTCCTGAGACAACGGTTGCCTACACATTTTCAAAAAAGGAAAGGCTAAAGAAGAGATTATTAAAGTTATAACAGTCAAAGAGGACACCCTTTTCATAGCAGATCTCTTACCTATACAGTTTCAACAATCAAAGAGCTAGTTCCTTATAAATTATAAGCAGGCACCCACTTGTAAGTGCTGGAGGATCTCCACAGGCGCTCATGGTTTTAGACTGTCTCTCCTTGTGTGCTATGAGGCCTCCCTGCTGCAAGTGGCTGCAGCCGGACGAGCACCTGTGCCCATGGTGGGGACCACAGAGGGGCTGATGTGGGTGCAGGACCCTGCCACAGTGGAGCACAGGTTTCAGGAGATAAGCCAGCACTCCTCACCTCCATGCATGCGCAGGAAAGCCAGCAGAGCCCTGTTGCATGGTGTATGTGTTTAGTGCAGTGATGCCCCAGTAAGATGCACCACAGTGGCACAGTGCAAGCACCAGGCTGGGTGGAGTCCTCTTCATGCCACAGCATGGTCCTCATAAAACATCCCTAGCCAACATAAGTCTGTGTTGATAAAACTATACAGCAGAGACAAATCCAAGCACTGAGGTTCCCCAAAGCTGCCAGTTATCTCCCTTTAAGATATTAACCTAATAATTAGTAGAATCAGTAGAGCGAGTAGTGGGTAAAGGAGTTTTCCCATGTGGAGCAACGTGTGGCACTGGGGCTTTCTTCTCTCTTTCAGTGGTGCACCAAGAGGTCAAATAATGATTTCCGTTAAGTATTCTTGAATTATTTTTTAATAGGATCCCAACAGAAGCTTACGGTTTTAATTACAGCTGGTGGAGCTGAAATCTGTATTCCATCCTCTCAACCCCAAAGATCTTCTTCCATGAGATTTTGATTTTAAAAATATGTTCTTATTGTTCCTCTGAGTCTCTTCAAATGCCTGTCATTCTTTAAGAACAGTGTCTTAGGCTGTCTCAAGGGCTTTGTTTAAATATTAATTTATTTTCTCCTCCAACATATTCTTTTCATTAGAAAAATACTTTGTCATTTACTACACGGTCTGGGTCCGCTGAGAAGATCAGCAGCTCCTGAAAAGTGGGAGCACTTAGCTCCTCGTAGGGCAGGCTCAAGACAACATCCCTCAAAGAGCACTAAGAGGGAACTGGGAAAAGGCTGAATGCAGTTCACGTCCAACTGAAAAGCTTATGAATAGCTGCCGTGAGAACAAAGGCTGTGTTCACTGGCAGAACTAATTGAAACTAATCCAGCATTATGGGCCTGGAACTTTGATTCTTCTTGGAGAATCTTCACATTAATATTGAGCATCCCAGATTGGAAAAGGAGAGGAAAAGGGAGAGTGGTTTATGTCATCGAGGAAGAAAGGCCAGTAGTCCAGGCTGCTTTACACATCTCTGGTTTTGCTGTTTAGCATTTTAGGAGACTTAAGTCTCTTGGGCTTCTACTGCTACCAGTCACTCCTTTAGTTCAAACAGATGAGAAAAGTGTTAGGATTCCTTATCTCTGCTAAGGATACATACGAAAGGTGGTCAGTAGAGCTCAAGAAGACAACTTCTTCAGCTTAAGAGGTTACTTCCTTTTTAAAAATCCCGGGAAATTACATCCCCACCTTTCCAGCTTCCTCCACACCATAAGAAAACCCTGATGCAAGAGAAAAGTTTAACAATGCAAAATCAAACACTGAAAGGTTCATAAATGCTACCATAATGGTAGGCAAAATTTTTAGTAGAAAAAAACGTATGCAACAATATAATTAAAGCGGGTAGCATAATGCATAACCTCAAGGGGCTTGAACTAAGGCTGCCCCAGCAACTCCAACTTTTAACTACTAGATTTCACAATGTTCATGTTTCTCTCTCAGAGGTTTCTGGACTGTGATGTATCCACTGTCAGCTTTGCTTGTGGCTGTATGGAAAACATAATTTTTTTAAAAACATGACTTCAAAGACAACCTTGAAAAACATGGATTTTTAACATACTCTAATTATTTTTTGTATGGAAAAAAGAAAGTAGCAACTTATATTAATTTGCAAAGTTTTAAGTTCTATGAAGTCTGCGTGTTCTTAAAGTCAAGGAAAATAATGTGGTTACAGTAACCATGAAAAGGTACGCTGATTAGCACTCACCTTTGAATTTCATAAAATAACCACAAAACCTTCTTCCCAGGAAACATACATCATAACTACCAGTTCTTATGCTGAAAATGTAGTCTGGTGGCCAATATTTGGGAGCCGCGGCTTCCAGTATGAGAACTTCTCTTGTAAGCCCTTATCTTATTTAACAAAATTCTGCTGAGCTGATGAAGGAAAGCACCATTGCTGAACAACACCAGAAGCTCCTCACAAATGTACCAGCATCTGCTCTCCTTTCTGCAGAGGTGAGCATGCATGAGGCTCAGCAATTCAGCAAAGGGAATCTGCTAAACTAAAGATGGGTGATTCTCTGGGATGCACATCTAACACAGATTGACAGGCATACCTCCAGCTCCTTGGTTCCTACTACTCCCAAAATCAGGAATTTTGCTTAACAGTCCTTGTTTCCATCTTTGAGATTTGCTAGGCTGGTTGTTGGTAATGCAGAGGTCCTATTAATACATAATGACGTAATATTTCCCATTAAGTTACTCAGCGAAAAGAGAGAACTGGATGACTCATAAACTGGATATTGCCACCATTGATGGATCTTCAAAGAACAGGTCTTCCTGAAATACTTTGAAAGCTTCTAAAACAAGTGCAAGACCAAAGTTTGCAAGGTCAGCATGCCTAAGTGTTACTACAGTATTTTGTCACTTGTCACTGGTTTGGAAAGGCTTGTTGTAACAGCTGGGTGATTTCAGGCATGTAATGTGACTTCAGGATAACCTTTTAATCTCATGAGCTTGATTTCTTGCAGTATAAAGCAGCTTAAAACAAAACAGAAGAGCAGGCTTTCAATAATCAGATCAAGCTGCAAGCTTCTCTAATGAGTGACAACTTTTTCCTCTAACGTGCTAGGTTTATACAGAAGACTGAACTTTGTATTGTTTTAATGGCAGCAAAATTAAAAAAAAAAACTCCAGGACGTATCTATTTTGCTTTCAAATACAATCCCAAATCCATATTTCCCAGTTAGAAAAACATCAGTGTCAGGGTCACCAGGAACTGAAAAAGCATGAAAATTGGAAAACGTTCATGAAGCCTTAGGAAAAGCAGATGAAATAATCTTTAGTGAAACACTAGAGCTCCTGAGCCAAGAGAAACTGATGAAGATGGTACACAGATAATTTTCAGAAAAATCAAAATTGTTATTAGCGGATGCTAAGACTCTTCAGTGGGAGATAATAACATACAGCTCCTGTCCATTCCCCCATCCAGTACGATTTCATCTTATATCAGACATGAATCAATGTGTGGATTAATGGTGTCATGATCCCCAAAGTTATAATATGTTGTAAGGATTCACCCAAACTTTTCATTTCAGTAATACAAGCAGCACTGTATACTGAAAATCATGAATATTTAAAAAAAAAAAAAAAAAAGTTGTCGTCTTTGGTGATGTAGGTGAAAATCAACACATTAAAATCTGCAGTTTTAGATACTCCAAAATGTAATCTGGCCTAGTAATTTGCATTGCATATCAGATATACAGTGACTCACAGTAATTACAGACATGTAAACAGAAACCGAGACTATTTGCAAATAGGCTGCACATCAAAGATGAATATAAAACTTTGCAGCTGGCTTGTTCTTATCATTTGACTCCTTTGGGACTCAGTTAAATTCACATTTTAATGATATTGTGGTTTCTAGAAAGATTATTTCTGACACCAGCCCCTCTGAGCTGCCAGATAACTCCTTCAATTGTCATGGCCTTTTTGCCATCCTTGCATTACTGTGCAATAGGTTGGCTTCCCCTACACACTCTGATGCCCTGTTAGTGTGATGCAATTTAACACTATTATGAACACAAAAAGGCAAAGAGAGAGGCATTTTTACACTCCACAATTAAAGGGAGGAATAGTTAGATATACAGTGGCATGGGGATGGGGCTTGATGTCCAGGGCTAAAAGCAGGAAAAGAAGGGAGCATGATCTTCCCAGAAGGCATTTCAGATGTGAGAGTAACAAGGAGTTCTATCTTTTCACCAAACTATAACAGCAGATAAAAGGCAGGGAGGAGAAATCAAGCAATATGTCATATAAAATCCACTGCCTACACTGAAATTTTGATTAGAGGGAGAGGGGCAAGCAGAGCATCCAGACACTGGCACCAGGTAAAATGCCACCCAAAGGCAAACAATCACAGTGCAGTGGGCTCTGCATATCTCTTCTCTGCAGTTTCGAGCCTATAACCAGCCAGCAGCCCTTTCATTTCCTTTAACAAAAGCCATGGTTCGTGACTATAACCTCCCCAAAGTCACTCACCCACTGGCTCGGCACAAGCACTTATGATGATGACTAATTTTACAGTTGGAATGAGCAGAGCCCTTGCACAAAGGGGAGACGGGAGCCAGAACTGTGGAAAGATGTCCACCACCCTCCTGCCCAAATCCGGACACAAGAAAAGGTGGCGGCGTGCAGACAAGCCAACTCTTTGTCTGCTTTTGTTCCTAGAGCACACACCAGCGATGCTACAAAACAGCTGCAAGCTGGAAGGGGACTCAGTGCATTCACATTCATCTGCTCCAGCAGGAGTCAGGCCAGAAGCACTCGCTAATTCCGGGCTATTTAATAGCAGCACCCAGGCAATTAGAGAAAACTGAAAATCGGTGGTGGGCTTGAATGTGCGCTGGGTCCCTCTTTATAAAGGGAATGGTGAAATAAATCAATTAAGCAGTGGATGTGCCACGCTGAGTTTCTAAGTCATAAGCTACAACATTCATTTGGTGCAGCTGGTTTTTAATTTTACAGTATTTCTGCTAATGGCTGCAGGGATACTCTAAAGCACAAGTAGAGAGCCTTTCTTACTAGTACAAATGACAGCAGATCCATTGAATGTGTGGGTTAATTGTCAGGTTTGTTGTGATTTCTGTATCACAGGAGGGGGACATGGACAGATTTATTGTGACCCTCTGCTATGGAGGATTGCATCACTGTGAGAAGAGGAGGAAAGAAGGAGATAGGGAAGTAACACTCTGGACAGTACATGCAAGTGGGGCAGGAGTCCTGGGCAGGCCACGGCCAACATGAGAAGGCAAAAAACAGAGCCATATTTTACCTCGCCACTGCCTTTCCATGATCCTATTCTCAGTAGAGGTTCACAGGAGAAACATCTTAGAAAATCTCCATATTTAGCATCAACAAAATGCTTCTGGTATACTCCCAAATAGAGAGGTCCCAAGTCACTTGGGCCATTCTCAGGATCTCCACAGAAATATCACTGGTATCATATTTGAAACCTACCTCAACTTATCTCATCCCTATTTCCCGTGCACCAGACTTGTCAAATCTAGACCCAGGCTAGAAACCTAAGAAAGGATTTCTTTTCCACTCAGTGTATCTCAGTCAATAGAGTTTAGCACCTTAGAGAGACCGCTCAAGCCTAAACTGAAACAAAGCCAGCTAAACTGGTTAGGCTGTGGGTAAGCAAACACCATGAGGATTTTCCCATTGTGTTGTTGAGCAAACACAGAGGAAGAGCTGCTCAGGCAGGACCTTCCCTCTTGCTCCTATAACACCGTCTTGCTGAATTGACTCGCTCATGGCCTCACCAGCCATGGGCAATCCCCTGCTTGTGCCCTGGCTGGCAGCAGGACGTACCTGCACAGAAGGAAAGGTCTGGCCACTCTCTCCTGTCCTTTTGCCAAAGGGCAGAGTCCCAGAACCTGAATTTATAGCAGAAGAAACAAACATAACTCCACAGAGCACTGGGGTTAACTTTGCTGTGCAGAGGGAAGTGAGTGATTGATGCCCAATACTCAGCCACAAAACTTTCTAAGTGTCTGTTGGAAAGGCAAGGTGAGATATTATGACCAAAATCTGTTGTTTCCCATGGGAATTACTCTGAGAGGCTGAGACTACAAGGAAGACTTACACTAAGAAAATGTGTAAGTAGAATTTCTTTAGATTTTGTATTTTCATTTCATTACTTCATATTCTTTTATAATTTTCTCAGTAATGACCTTAATTCTTGCTACACTTAGACTAAAAATCTTCAAAATGTTCTGCGACAGACAGCCTCAAGTGTAGAGGGTAAACACACTGTTTTCTTTAATAACAAAACATTTGTATTTTTCCCAGAGTATAGCAAACAGAAGCAGAGAATGACAAAACGCAGATTATAATCCCTTCCTGGTTCAGATGCCCTGATGCCCTGAGACTGTTTATGTAATTTGCTATGCTTTGGCATCTTTGCATCCTCGGTACCTTTGGAAGCAGTACTTATCTTCATTATCTGTTAGCTACAAAATCAGTCTCCCTGAAAGAGAACAGCTGGTATTTGGTAACTCCTGCCCACAGGTGTTTCCACAGCATTCTGGTTAGGCTCAGTAAATGCTGCGTTTATCAGTCTTTGGCCCTTTTCTGTTGTCCTAATTGGAAGCATGCAATGCTCAGTATTGTTTATGTTTTGCTCCGCTACAGTCAGTGAGAGTTTCACCATCAGTTACAAAAGGAGCCAAGTTACATATGTGATAACATACCAGCCCAAATTGTACTCCTTCATCAGCTGTCATCTTTTATAATTGTTTCTTAATCTCAGTTACATCATTTCAATGACTTTGGGGTCATCATTTTGAGACCGATGACAATCATATTTAGGTTTCTCTTGGTTCTTTGAATGACTCAGTCAATTTCCTAAGTGCACCCTTTACCACCCATCCAGCTTTGATCCTATCAATACCTGGCTTCAATTCCACTTTCCTCATTACAGATCCAACATTGATGAGTATACAGCTCAACTAACTGGGCTATGCACTTTGTGCCTCAAGTGAAGTGGGCTCCCAAACTGAACCCCGGATCTCAGTGCATCGTTCCAGTTTGTACCTGGTGAGTAGCCCTGGGGAAGAAACAGAAAGTGTCAGATATGACCTGTTGGCTGGTGTTCAGGCAAGCAGACATGTTTAATTAGTGGATTAACTGACCGACTCTCAGTCTGCCTGCATGCACTGCACTGCCTCAGTAGCACAGGGGTGCCCAGGTTCCCTGTCCCATCTCCCTTCCCCATGGAGAGCCCATCCCACATGGCAGCACTTTCACTCCTAACTCTTTTTTGTCAAAGATTGCACTTTTCCACTGACATTAGGAAAGCACTTTTGATCTCAAATGGTTCCTTAATTTTCAAAAGGCATGGGAAGAAGGTTAAGATTGCAAAGTGAATCAAAACAAATTACAAGATGCCAGTATTGATGTTAAGTCTGCAAACAGGTTACAATGCGGACATCTCTGTCTTTGCCAGAGAAAGCTTCCCCTTACACGAAGTTTGCTATATTATACTGACAAATTGCTCCTGTTCCAGCAAAGTACCTCTGGTACTAGTGCAATAAAACCACTCCCCTGCTCCTCTTACAAATGACAGAAGCCACATGGATGAAAACATAGTTCTGTCATTATAAAAATGCTGGCACCACGAGAGTTTGTAGCACAGAGTCAGTCTGAGACAACATTGCCAAGACACGTTTGTAGAATAAACTTGCCCCACAGTTATCTAATCCCTAACATGGCTAAGAGGCAGCTGAAAAATATGGTCTCAGCATTAGCAGTTGTACCTGCAGGCCTTATTAAAAGGGTATCAACTTAAATATACACCAGCTGGTTTTATCATTTTCTGTGGACTGGAGCAGTGAAAAAAATCCCAAGTATAAAGCTATCAGTTTAAAAAAAGAAAGATGACACAAATGTAATTTTAGATTATTAGTTATATTTTAGCCATAAAGTTCTTTTTTGCTAGTGAAATCAGACTTCATGGAGCTCTTCTTGTTTCATATTTTATGAGCTGTAGTAATCATTCTCTTCAAAACAGTGCACATAGGTGTGTTGCCTTTGTCTTGTAAAAGCTGGTTCCTTTGTAGCAATGGAAAAGAAAGAAACGTTTTCAATATTAAACTACACTCTTGGGTGTAGTTATGCTCTACTGCGCTTTTCAAATGTTGAAGTGATAAATCAAGTGAAGTGGAAAGATTTCAGTGGGATAACCCCCTCCTTCCACAAATATCTTGACTAGTAGGAGAGAAAGGAAGAAACCAGGCAAAAAAAGATGACTTTCAATTGCTTGCTGAAAACTGTCCACTTAAGAAAGGTACCTGAGCACTAGATCTCTTCGCAGGAAAAAAAAAAAAAATTAGTTTCTCTTACGTGTGCCTCGTTGGAACACATTGAAAAGAAGGCTTTCTTCAATGTGCACAAAAGAACCTTGCACAGCTCTTTCTGATGAGAGATCAATGGTAGAGAAGAGGTCTTGTGAAAAAGCACTGTGAATGTTCTGGAAATGCCATTACCGTGACCTTGCAGAGACAGAATTGGATGGACGAGCAAGGATCTCATTTTCCACAGGACTGAGAACCCAAAGCCTCAAGAGTTCGGTGCAGTCTGACAAATTCTCAGTAAAATCCTCGGTGGCTATCTAGCTTTAAAATCTGCCTTAGTTATAAACTGTGGGACTTAAAAAATAAAATATAATGCTAAAACCAGAGGGTAATAGGAAGGTGGTTGGAAACCCAACAGAAGGAACAATGCTAAAAGAATCAAAAGCGCATAAAACAAGTAAATTAAGCCTAATAGGATGGAGAGATATGTAGGATATATAGCATGCTTAGACATACTTGAAAAAGAAGCAAGAAAAGACAATTATAGTCTGAAGAATGAATACTTTCCAGAGTTCTGGTAAATTATATATTTTCCCATATGGATAAATCTTTATGGCATAGCTTTATTGTTATTGTTATTATTTATTAATTTTTTATTATTATATTATATTATATTATATTATATTATATTATATTATATTATATTATAGTTGGAATGCTTGTCTTACCAAAAGCCAACAGGCATTTTCAGGCCTATGACGACAGACTATGCAAAACCACTGATGGGCCACAGTGAACAAAGCCAAAGTGGCTGGGGAGGTATTTCCAGGATAGGCCTGGAAATCTCCCTTAGTACTTACAGATTGAATGCTAGCTCTCAAAGGACGTTCTCTCGGCTTCTGCAGCTTTCAACCTCCAGATTATCAAGTGATCAAATCTACCCAGTGGCAGAGTAACTAAACTGCCCACACTGCCAATCAGCACAGTAAAAATAGTGATCCAATGCCACGGATAGACTCATTCGTACCAGTAAATTTGCTTCTCAGGATTGTACAATGTCTAGAAACAGATTTAACCAAGTCTGTGTGAACTAGCATTGGCGCGCTGGGCTAACCTTTTACGAGGAAGAGTACTGAAGCAGACTCCTAGGGACTAAGCAAATGGCAGGGCACCAAGGCTCCCGGGGTCCTTCTTCGATTCTCCCACTGCCATAATACATGTCCTTGTCCCAGTCTCTTAGGTCACCATGTTCAACTAAAGTTAGGTACATAAATCCATATTTAGGGATTGACCTGCTTTCTAGAATTGTTCAGCGTAATTCCCACTTTGAACCCAGTACAGCAGGCCCCCTTCGGCTGAGGACAGAAATTCACCTTCTCCCTAGCAGCTGGGGATTTCTAAAAGAAGTAAATGTAATGAGATAATCAGCAGGAAAATGGCTATGCATTTGATGTATCAATATTATAGACCAATGTCGCCTTCACTGGATTTTTTTATCATTTCAGATTAAAAAGCAAGGGAGCACGCAGCATTACCCAAAATGGCAGGACAGTCTGGCAAGTGAACCTGGACAGACAGTTGTCCCTACTGCATCTGCATTCCCTTCTGTATCATCATTGTCCTGTATTCAAGCCTGGGTAAACACTATCTTTATTCTTTTATAAACAAAGTGTCTTTATTATTTTATTTTTAGTAAGATTACCAAAGGGAAAAGTTAGAAACTGATGCCATCAGATACCTGGAAGGGGTCAGGTATGCACAGACAAAGAAATCTCTCAGTGCTGACAAATGAAAAGGCAGGTAACATGAAGTTTTCTCTTGGCTTGTGGTGCCTTTGGAGTGCAATGAAGGAAATGCTTTTTCAGATTTGCTAATTTTGCATATTCATTATGTTTCAAACTGCATTCTCAGCAGTGGTTGCATGCTTTTTCCAAAAGTATCTTACTTCTGGAAATGAAATATGAATGACAAACTGACATCTTAATGAAAACTACCTGCATTTGTTTACACTTACAAGGCTTTTAAATTAGACTAAGCTGCAGAGACTTGCCAAAACAAGCAGACAGATACTTATGAAAAGAGTCTGAGGCAAATGGCTTGTGAGTCAAAGATCTTTATGAATGTTTTTAAATTCACAAGTTAAGTAAACATCTTCTGTGGCTCTACAGCAAGATGCCACTGGACTGACACGCAAAGAATTCATTTGCAGAAGCCCAAACTGGTCACTATGTGAAACCAGCAGCTGTGGAAATTAGACTAATAGACATCTTGGTTTTCCTGAGTTGCTACATACCTCTTAAAAGTCACTTAAGTCAAGATTTTCAAAAGCTTTCAGGAATTTTGGCTAGGTGGATCTCTAAGTGTCATACCTGAAATACCTTGAAGGACACATTAGGCTCATGTTCAAGGTGTGACTTACAGGAACTTTGCCAAATCATCTTCTTTAAAGAATATCTTGGTCTGGGTACACACCAGACTGCTAGCTTCTCTGGAGAAGCAGTGTTTTAATGGGACAGAACTGTTAGTCTGTGTGAGTCACAGCAGAAATACTAGGGGGTACAATGGAGACATTTTAGCTTTCTGGAGTACTTGCAAATCTAGTGTTACCTATAAATCTGGTGTTATCAGTTAATGAAACTCTACTAATGAATAACTACGTGGTTACAGAGAAGTGCCTATTAAGTCACCTCAAAACTGCAATTAAGTGCTACCATGCCATTTCACACACACGCATACACTACAGCACATCAAAGTACTATAACTGCATCTTCCACATGCCACAGAACATTTTAAAAATCCAGAATAATAAGCAGGATCTCAGAAGTGTGTTAGCATTTTAGTTAAAAAGGCTGCATGTATGCTTTCAGTTTCGCAACACAACTTCAATACCAGTAGTGCTTTCTGAAGGAAATACACTTTATACAATATAGACCAAATTTTCAGTTGGTTCCTTACTGTCCCAGAAGAGCATTTTAACATAAAAAACCCTCTAGATTTGCAGAGAGATATTACGTGCGTAATGATCACTTTTCATACAGTTTTGCAGGCATGCGTGTATTTATGGAAATCATTTTTAAACACCGGAGAATTGAACCAAAGCTCAAACAAACTGCTTTTAAGTTCCACGTACTGAAGTAGTCTCTCCTCAATGCAAAGATATAAACAGAAGTAAGGCTGTATCAGAAGAGAAAATCAGCCCCCATCTTGTTAGTTCTCTTAAAACATGTGTTGTTTCTATTTAAATGTATACCCATCTGCAGTGTCTGAACATTTTTTGTGTTTATTTATTTAGTTTCTTTTGAGAGCACACAAATATTGCTTTTAAACTACTTATTTTCCTTTGAAGTCAAATTGTATTTAGTAGCTTACTTTGTGTAACAATTACTTTTTCCTTTGGTCTACAAATTACATGGATTGTTATTTACCCGTATCTATCTCTGAGATACAAATAAAGGTGTAAATAACACATAGCACACAATGTAAGTAATGCTATAAAGAATATAATAATATGAATAACTCTTACAATCAGGGGCTATCAACAGCTTATCCCACAAAAGGGATCTTTCAGTGAAAAGTTTGTATAATTCTTATCCCTCAGTTAAGTGCCATTGAAAACTTAAGCAGGAAGCAAATTTTCAAAGACCAATAACTCTGAATAATGCTTCGCATGATCTATAGCCTTCTGAAGTTAGCAGGATTCTGTCTTACTCCTATTACTAGGGAACATTTTTGTCCTGATATGCAAGTTTCACCGATGCCTTTAAAACGCCAGCCTTTTAAATGCTCCATATTAGTCATAAAATAAATTTGCCTTCTATACACCCAACACCCTGGAAAGCCATTCATTTCAGCTTTGTTAGTATTGCATGAGTCTCCATATGGCAGCAGAGGTAAAGCTTTTTCCTTTCTATTTCATTGATCCGGTCTTAGCTCCAAGGCATAAGAATTCCTGGGGCTCTTTTATGTGAAGGACCTAAGCAGCTTAAAAGGGTAAATTTCTTTTATGGTTCTACCAATTCACATTCACAATTTTCATTCTCTGAGGAAATTTACTATATATTGGTTTTGACCCAATGCTATAGTGCTCATGGGGTTCCCACAGAATAGCACATGAAAAGGCTGGTGTATAGGGAATGGAGATTGGCAGTTATTTTCTTAGTAAAATGATTAATTATCCCTGAGCTCTTCCCAGCATCAGAGAAAACAAAAACAGTATTGGCATGAAAATTCCTGTGAAGAGAGAGTTAAAGTTGTGATGTTTATGGGTTTTTTTTTCTTCCTTAAACTAAACAGACATTCAGCAGTGTCCTGCCAAATATTTACATCTCTGTGGTAAGCACATATCCAAATTAGCTCAAAAGAACCCCACTCTGAAAAGATAGAAAGGTGACCTGCTCCAAATGAAGTGACCTGCTCCTTATTGCAAGAATCTTTTTATGTCACACAGAAATCTGAATAATTGCTGTGCCCTGAAGAAGTTCTCTTTGATATCGGGTATGTCCCAATATTGGTCAAAAAGGATTAGTTAACATTTACATCAGGCACAAAGGACTGTATCAAGGCAAGGCAAACTTGGTCCACAAGTAGAGCTGGGTAGCCTAGCAGGGTCTGCACAGCTACACAGACACAAAGAATTCGGCCACCACCAACTGCATTACGCGAGTCACGACATTACTCTGCCGTGTTGAACAAATAGCCACTGCAAATCCACATGCTTCCATACCGCAGCTCCTCTGCCTACCTCAACCCTCTTAACATGGTCAATGTATCAACACTACAGCCACAACATCCACCTGTAAATACTTGCCTCCTTTGTGAAAAATGAAAATATATTTGTCGATTCTCCGCGACTGAGACCTGGCCACCTTTCAGGCTTTCTGTATCAGGATGTGTGGTCATACCATACCACAAGTGCAGTTTGATCTTTGCCCAGGAGATGCCCAAAAAGAGAGAGAAATCTGACAAGGAAAATGGAGACGATGTTTAATTGTCAAATTAAATAAAGTACCAGAGTGGGCAGGAATTCCCTGCAGTTTGAGTGACCATATCTGATTCCTATTTAAATGTAGAAAAAAAATCTAAAAAATTGAGATTATCAAAAGAAGTGGATATACACCACTAGTACTGCAGTTTTCTCAGGAAAATCATTGTGAGGAAGATACATGGCTGAACAAAGCGAACAGTCTGTCCTCCTGTCCCATTAAAATAAATAAATAAATANTCAGAATGACATCTTCAACAGTGGTCTGTGTTCCCATAATTCTGCTCTCGCCCCAGTTTACAGTAAGAGTACCTAAAAGTCACTGGAATTTGTACTTTTGACTGTGAAGTAACAATAATTAAAACCATGCAGAGATTTTTTACATTTCAAATGTTAGTGTTTCTTAAGCACTTTTTACCAGTAATCATTCAGCTATTCTGAATCTCCACTGATGTAACTAAAAACAGAATTGGGTCCAAGAAAATGAAAAATGGAAAAAGAAGTCTTTAAGATATAAGATTTTGTGTTATTTTTCAACCCAGATGAAATGAAGGTCTGTTACCAAAAAAAAAAAAAAAATAAATCCCCAAAAACCAAACATAAGACATCAGGAAATTTACTGATAATCTGATTTGTCTCCCATACTCCCATATACACTTTTGATACAACATAAGGGCTTTTCATTTGTATTTTATTGACGTACATATTTAAGCATAACACACTCCTTTTTCAAAGAACTCCGTAGACAGCCCAGACTGAAACAGGGAACATGAAAGAACATGATGCAAAATATGAAGTAACTAGGGAAAACTAAAGAGACATCTCAAGGGCATTACACAGATCAATAGTAGAAAAATTTTTGAGGATCATGAAAAAAATTGAAGTTGTTTACACGCTTTGAAATGAACCTATTTATTATTTATATTCAATATAAAAAATGCTACAGAACTCATTTACCAGCAACACAGAGTTCAGTAAATTAACAATACATATATCCATTTCAGGACACAAAGCTGATAATGTTGTTAATGAAATTATGTAAACTTTATTTTTTGTCAGGCAACAGCTTCTGATGAATAATTTGGAAAGTAGTATTTTTTAAGAAAATGCTCATCTATTTCTACTCATACTACATTCTACAAATTGCATACTTTACATATGTAAAAGATAACTGTGTTCATAAAGCCAAGATTTAGTCTATGCAACAGATTTTAGACAGTCTGAGATACAAACAGCATATCCCCAACTCATACTGTATATTTATATTTCAGCACATACCCTGCCCCCATGGACTGGCAGCAGAAGATTCAGAAAAAATACTCAGGAGGAAGAGAAAGCACTTAAAGCTGAACAATCAATGCTTAATATAACATGGTCGATGTTTGCAACGTATTTGAGTCTTGGTTAAAAAGCTTTAGTAATTAATTTACAAAAGAATGAATGTATTTTTTCAAACACAACTAAATACGTATGAGATCTGAGGCACTTCTTGGTGCACAACACTGTGTTAATTCTGTGAATGCTGTGAAATTCTTTTATTACAGCAACCAGGTCTGGTGGATGTGATGAGTGACATCATTCAGATCAGTGGTCTCCAAACTTTTTTGATCATGCACCCCTATTAGTAAAATGTTTTTGAGCACACATACCCAGTATACAAATATTTATTTACAAATTATACATGTGTTACTGAAGTTCTAATATTTTCTTCCACCTTTGGAGACCACTGATTTAGATGTTCTAAGTAACTTAAACATCTGCAGTGCTTTCGATGACACAAACACCTAGGCTTCTTCCTTGCAGTGTTGCAGAAAACAGTGGGATGCAGAAATCTGTAGTGCCTATGGTCAGATATAGTTTGCCAGCCACAAGTACAGGCTATCAAACTAAGGATTATGTTCTGCATATCAATTTTGCTTTTAAAATAATGCAGCAGTTAGAGAAACTAAATTAGTAGCCAATCCAGCCACTGAGAATCCATTGATACAAAACTATTTAAAGCACCATCAGAAAACAAAGCACAATAGTTATCAAAATATCGAAAAGAGCTCTTAGGGGTGAAAAGGAGGCGTATGAGAGCAAGACGCAAGGACTTGCACAAAAAGCGGGTATACTATACAGAATAGCCCATGAACTGACCTGTCTTTGGGAGTCCATTAAATTCTGAAGGTTAAAATGAGTCTGGACAAGACTGAGGTGCCATTAGCACAACGAGGAAAGGAAACTGAGAAGCACTGGCTAGGATCAACACAGACAGCCTATTGAGGCACTTGTCCACCATGTTCACAGAGGTTCACAGCTTGGTAATCATTAAATCAAGGCCTGCTCTGGGCTGTTCAGGTAATGTAGATTACTTTACCTGCTTAAGAATGTGGACATTTCAGTCACATAAAGGTCTTGCTACACATAATTATGCATTTTCTTCATTGTAACTAGATTACTACAACACTGTCCACGTTGGAACTACCTGGCATTTCATATTAATACAAAAATATACAGAAGATTTTCCTGGTAAGCCCATTACCACTCTTCTACAAGCAGAAAATAGAGATTAACATGTTCAATTTGATAACTGAAGCCCAAAACCTACTTAGGACCTGTCTGTATGGGAGATGATGGCTTTTGCCATGTGGCATTTCCACTGATCAGAGCTTAGTGAAGATAATAGTCTTATATGTTCAAAGAGAGTGCACGCAACAAGGTATTTTCCATGCAAGCACCTTGTGATGGGCCAGCTTACACAACTGGAATGCTGCGACAGATGGAGTCGAGCCCTTCGGGAGAGACAGGGAGAGGAGACGTGGAGCTGCCCTCCATATGAAGGAGCAGCTCAGATGTGTGGGGCTCAGGCCTGGGTAAACGCTTGTGGGTCAGGATTGGAGGAGAGGTTGCTAAGCATGACACTCTGGTGGGATGTGTTACAGACCACTGACCAGGCTAAGAAAGCAGATGAAGATTTCTCTGAACAACCTGAGAAAGTCTCTATGTCACAGACCCCCATCCTCATCTGGAAATGTCATGTGTCAGGACACCAGCCATCCAGAAGATTGACGGAAGGTGTGAAGGATAACTTCTTGTTACACAGGCACTGGATGGGTCAAGCAGGGCCAATGGACAGTGGGTGACGCTGCAGCGACCATGAAATAGTGGAGTCAAGTGAGGAAGGCAAGTAGCAGAGCACAGACCCTGGGCTTTAGGAGAGCAGACTTCGGGTCATTCAGGGAACTGGTAGGTGGGAAACCATGGGAGTCAGCTCTGAAGGAAAAAGGATCCCAGTAAAGTTGGTCAGCCTCTGAGGAGAGCATCCTCAAGCACAAAAAGGGCTCCCCTCTTCACTCAGGAAACAAAGCAGACATATCAGGAAGCCAGCCTGGCAAAACAGGAAACCCGTGATAGAGCTCCAACACAATAAAGGCAGCATACGGAGAATGGAAGCAGAGGCAGCCTGAAAAGGGAGAATCAAGAAACGCTGCCTGGCCACGTAGGGACTGTATCAGGGAAGCCAAAGCTCAGCTGGAGTTGAGACTTGCCAGGAACATCAAAAGCAACAAGAAGACCTTCCACTATCACATCAGTAGTAAACTTCATTGTACTGCCTACAATGAAGATGAGACCACCAGAGTGTGTCATGACTCGAATGTCAGCATTACAGAATAAAGTAGGGGTGAGAAAGTACTGGCAGCCTTTTACTGCCCTTCTTAGGTAAAAGCTAAGAACCATGGGGCAGACCAACACATTTTAGAGAAAAAGAATCTGCGGAAAAGATAGGCACTCGCCCCTCTGTGTCAGACTGCTCACCATCTATCTCTAAACACAACACATCACCACCAAAACATTTCAGGGATGCTACATTTCACCTCAAACCTCTCCAGAGGGCAGCTGCCCTTCATCAGAAGGTAAGATTGCTCTTTCACAGGACAGCCCAGAACCCTGTTCCATACCCTGTAACCCTTGGATTCACAAACTTGATATTTCTCGCCTCGCTCCCCTGCCAGGGTCCAGGTACCTACACCCTTGAACAATTCACAAAATACAACCAGGAACAATAGCTGTAAGACAGTGGAAGGTGTATGTTTCTGTTCTAACTATTGACTTACAATGAGAATGTTCACCCGAAAAGACTTGTTTAAAACCCTCTCTCTATTGCCTGCTTCCTCAGAAGTGCAGCTTACCTGTGATGCCACTGAGCGGACCAATGTGAGGTGCAAAATCACCTTCTTCTGAGGCTGTGGTTCCTAAGGTTGCAAGTATCCTTTGGCTCTCCAGGTAAAATGTTGAGGCTACCCTGGGAGTGGTCTGCCTTTATAGGTCCCTGATACTCCAACCATCCCAAGTTAGAAAAGGTCTCCAAAGCATCTTGCATGAACCTCACGGTATTCTTGAAGGTACCGAGCTCTTAAAGGATAAGGTAATCTCCAAAACAGGAGGTAGAATTAGCTCTTTAGCACCGAATTAAGAAAACTGTGTGGCTACTTCTTTATTCCTTCATTTTTTTTATTATGTGAGGATTTGCTCTGAAGGAGAAGGAGAGTATGATAACCCAACTGGCAATGAAATTCATAATGACCTATTTAAATAGAAAGTTCTCTTCTGTTTTGGGGCAATGTACTCCTACAGCCTACTGTAGGAGAAGATCAGGTTTGAGACCATCTGAGGAAGCTGAAGGTGCATAAATCCATAGAACCGGATGAAATCCATCCACGGGTCATGAGGGAGCTGGCAGATGAAGTCGCTAAGCCGCTCTCCATCATATTTGAAAAGTTGTGGCAGTCTGGTGAAGTTCACGCTGATTGGAAAAGGGGAAACATAACCCCCATTTTCAAAAAAGGGAAAAAGGAAGACCCAGGGAACTACAGACTGGTCAGTCTCACCTCTGTGCCTGGCAAGATCATGGAGCAGATCCTCCTGGAAACTCTGCTAAGGCACACGGAAAATAAGGAGGTGATTGGTAACAGCCAACATGGCTTCACCAAAGGCAAATCGTGCCTGACAAATTTGGTGTCCTTCAATGATGTTGCCACAGCATTGGTAGGTAAGGGGNTGGAGCACGTCTGCTATGAAGACAGGCTGAGAGAGTTGTGTTTGTTCAGCCTGGAGAAGATAAGGCTCCGAGGAGACCTTATAGCAGCATTCCAATACCTGAAGAGGGCCTACACAACAGATGGAAAGAGACTCTTTTTCAGGGAGTGTAATGATAGGACACGGGGTAATGGTTTCAAACTGAAAGAGGGTAGATTTAGATTAGATATTAGGAAGAAATTCCTTACTGTAAGGGTGGTGAGACACTGGAACAGGTTGCCCAGAGAAGTTGTGGATGTCCCATCCCTGGAAGTGTTCAAGACCAGGCTGGATGGAGCTTTGAGCAGCCTGGTCCAGTTGTCCCTGCCCAGGGCAGGGGGGTTGGAATTAGGTGATCTTTAAGGTCCCTCCCAACCCGAACCATTCTATGATTAATGATGCTGCATTTTTGCTTTTAATCTCACAAGACACATGGATCTTGTAGGTACATTTAGGTCAAATAGAAAGAAAAAAAAAAAAAACAGGAAAATTATATTTTAAGGGCCACTTATTTTCTCTAAGATACTACATAGTGTGAGTGTGTCCCAATGACTCCAAGGCAAACAGACTGTCCTGGAAGTCGTAGAGTTGAAGTTATAAATCTCTGGTGAATATGCATAGGCTCACAAAGGCAATTTTTCTGTGGCTTGGGAAACTGGAGGGCTTCCTAGCTCTGCAGAACCCCATGAAAAATGTGATACACTTACATACTATTGCACTCTCCTGGCCTGAGACTTGCAGGAAAAATACTGCCTTTCTTAGACAGCTTATATACAGAAGTTAATAACCATGAGAAGAGTGTGTAGGCAAAGAACCTTAGTAGGGAATACTGCCCATTTCCCATTCCTCTGGGGCTCCTTATCTTTGAGAAAACTTGGTCTGTTGACATACCTCTTGAAAAATTACTCTGCTCTTTGAGATTTACCTCGAAAAAAGCCAGAAAGGCTAATGGCTTTCAGTTGAAACTGTTCTGTCATCATCCTCTGCCCTGCCATTGTAAGGGAGGTCGAAATTACCCTCCAGGGCTACTAGTAGAACAACTTTTATTTTTACAATGAGATTTACTGTCATCCTCAGTTTTGGTTCTGGTCATAAAATCTCTACAAGGGGAAAACAATACACATCTCAACTTCTTTTTCCAGTTTTCCCCTCAAAGTGATAAAGTTATTCAACTCTCAGAGAGCATCTAGAGAGGAGTGTTCTCAGAAGATTTCCCTTCTACGTGATAAATCAGAAAGCTGTGCTTAAATGTTTTCTTGTAATATTTTGTCCTAGGAAGTAGGAACTACCAGCCCAAATGTTGCAGGTGACAGGGGCGTTATTCCAAACACCGGTTCCACAGCACAACAGCAGCCTTCTGCAGCAAGTAGAGTGCCCTTTGCATCTGCAGAGGGTGTTATACTTGCAGCACTGTGCAATTCCATTCACGTGAAGCTTTTGGGTCTCAGGAGACATCTCTCTGACAAAGAAGGAAAAAGAGCTTTGGAAGACACATCTGGGAAAAAAAGACTTTCTAACGATTTCTGTGGTGTATTTCCCATAGAGCCATACACTCCAATTCTAGCATTTTTATTCAGATAAAGTGGTTTAGAGGCGCATAAATACATGCTCCTATATACTCTTTCCTTAGACTATCACAAGAACATGGAAGAAACTGCATTTAAGAAAAGTTTAATTACTCCACTTATCTAAAGCAACTTTGAATTTTACAGCTGAAGATGTTCTATCCTTCAGAAAAACATATCATGCTTGTATGAATCCATGTATTTTCCGCTTCCCAGGAACACTGCCTTAAAAAAATAAAAAAAATCATTGTCCTTAGTTTACTATGACAAAGCAACTAATTGTCTTTCTATGCCTGCTAACAGTGTTTTGAAGCTATCAGGTACCCTGTGTTGCTCTTGGAGTGAGCAGGAGGTCTGAAATAACAAGCTTTATTCACTTCCCTTTGATTTCTTTCTCTTCCCACGCTACCCAGGCTTGCATGACCTTCTAATTCCCTCTCTCCACAGTGATGCAACCTTTCCTTCTCTCTTACCCACCTAGGTCAGTGACACATCCTCTGAATATAATAGCTCCATCAACATCCAATAGACATGAAATCTATTTATTGTACCTATCCCACCTTCGAACACAGTTCGTACGTGCAGAAGTACATAAATATTTAATCTTGAGGTTCAATGACCCACAAACTTGCAAAACTGAACGCAAATCAAGGTCTGGTCTTCAAGTCCTCCCTGTGCTTCTACATGATGATAGCCAATAGATAGTTGCAAGCCCTCAAAAAGTTGAGTTTTCAGTTACCAGTGCGCCAGTGAGAAGCGCAGCAAAGCCCCTAACAGGCCAGCGCATGAGGCTGAACGGATCTGCTGGATATGGGCCACAGCCCATCACAGTGCCCTGAAACCCCTCTACTCTGCTCTGATGAGTCCCAGCTGAAGTATTGCATCCACCCCTGGGGCCCCGAAGTGTAAGAAGGACATGGATCTGTTGGAGCGGGTCCAGCAGAGGGACACGAAGATGATCCAAGGGCTGGAGCACCTCTCCAATGAAGACAGGCTGAGAAAGTTGGGGTTGTTCAGCCTGGGGAAGAGAAGGTTCCAAGGAGACCTTATAGTGGCCTTCCACTATCTGAAGGGTGCTTACAAGAAAGCTGGGGAGGGACTTTTTACAAGGCCATGTAGTGATAGAATGAGGTGTAATGGTTTTATACTGGAAGAGGGTAGATTTAAACTAGGTATCAGGAAGAAAGTTTTCACTCTGAGGGTGGTGAGGCACTGGAACAGGTTGCCCAGAGAAGTTGTGGATGTCTCATCCATGGAAGTGTTCAAGGCCAGGCTGGATGGGGCTTTGAGCAGCCTGGTCTAGTGGGAGGTGTCCCTGCCCATGGCAGGGGGGTTGGAACTAGGTGATCTATACGGTCCCTTCCAACTCTAACCATTCTACGATTCTATGAAACATACGTGTTTCAAGCTGACACCTTTGCATACCACTGTGATTATTTTGCAGAGTACATTTTACAAACACGAAAAAAAAAAAAATCCCTAATTTTCAACCAGCGCAGCTCACAAGCAGCAGGACTGATCTCCCTGCGCTGCCATCTAGCAGAAGGAAACCTCCACCCAGCCTGGCCGGCCGGCACCCCCAGCCTCCCAGGCTGCTCTGTCAACCACGGCCCCACGCGTGTGCTGCGGCAGCCCCTGCGGAGCTGCCCGCTGCTTCTGTGCCGTGCGCTGGGCACGGCTGAACGCCCCGGGCACCGCGGGCGGGCGGGAGCGCAGGGCCCGGCCAGGGCGCTCAGGAAGAGCGCCCGTGAGCGCCCCGATCCCCCCGAAACGCTGCCGAGGCCGCTTTGGAAAGCCGGCGGTGACCGCCC
>VWZL01004886.1:236336-298833 GCA_013396915.1 Stercorarius parasiticus
TCCTCCTCCTCCTCCTCCCCACATCCCTCCCTCCTGCGCCTTCCCGCCGCCCGCCCTCCACGCACGGCGCGTCTCGCCCCGCGCCGCCGACACGGCCGCCGCTGCCGCTGCGGGAACAAAGGAGGGAAGCGGCGGCGGCGGTGCCGCCAGCCCCGCAGCCCGCGCCCCCCTGTCCCCTCCTCTCCCGCCAGCCACCCGGAGCCGGCCGCGGAGCCCTCTCCGACACCCGCCGCGGGGTTTCTGGCCCCCGCTGGGAACAGGTAGGTGGGGGTCGGCGGCGGGCTGGGATGGGGTTCGGCTCCGCGGGGCCCTCACGGCAGCGGGGAGTGCCCGGGCCTCCCCGTGGGCGACCCCACCGCCTCTCCTGGCGGCTTCCTGCCGCCCGGCCCCCGGCGCGGTGGGAGGCCACGGGCCGGGCCGGTGCGGGGCAGCGCCGGCGAGACAATGAGGTTTTCCTGGCCGGCGGCGGGGCCGTGGGGGCCGGCAGCGGCGCGGGGCCTGGCGGCGTCCGGGCCGGGCGTGACTCAGGGGTTTGGGAGGAGCGGCCCTGTCTGGACAGCCCCGCTCGCCGTCGCTGCTCCTCAGCTCCGGCAGCCTCCGGGCCTTTTGTGTTCCGGTGTCCTCGGCGGACGAGGCGGTGAGGAGAGCGGGGAGGGGGATGTAATTAAGCCGTACCGCGCTGCGGGCGCTTGGCAGCGGCTCCCCTTTTGTCTGACTCGCCCAGACGGGCTTCACTCTCCGCGGGTAGGGACCGGTGTTGGTCCGCCTTCTTCCGTACCGGGCCCTCCGCCCCGGTTCCCCCGAGCGCGGCCGCGCAGGGGCGAGCATGCTCGGTGAACCCCTCCGAGTTCGGTTTGTTTCGCTGTTTCTCTTGCTTAATTGCGGCCCCGCCCCACACACACTTGGAGAGGAGGATGTTGAGGTCAATAGGTGTTGAGGTCATCAGGCCCACGGCCGGCGCCGTTGCCCGGTTTTAGGGTTAGTGTCGGTGCCCAGTGGGGGTCGGTATTTCCGCCGTTAGGCCAGAAGGAGGGATCGGCTGCCGGGAGGGAGCCGGGTGGCCCGGCCATCGCCCCGGGGTGCGGGGAGGCCGGGGTGGCTGGCGGCGTTGGCGCTCCCCTCCGCGTTTCGCCGGTGACGGGCGGCGCGAATCGCTGTGGCCCGAAGGGTTCGCCTCTGTCGGGAGGCCCCAGGAGCATCCCCGAGGTCAGGAGTCGCTCCTGGAAGTGGTGAAACGAGACCTTTTTGTATTATCTTTTTGTTCCCTCCCCCCCACCCACAAGGGGAACAGTCGGGTTTCACCACCCCCACCAAGGTTGTGGGGCGCACCTGTGGGTCGGGGAATCGCGCCCCGCCGCCCGCGAAAATGGCTGTTGGGAGCGGAGGGGCTGCNCCCACGTGACCCGGTGGTGGCGGGCCGGGACGCGGGGGGGCTGCGCCGCCGGGGAGTGGGAGCGAACCGGGAAGGTTTAACTGCCGGGAGACGGGGAGGGAAAGCGGCAGGAGCGGGGTCAGGCCGGGTGAGCGGCGTGGCAGAGTCCGCCCGGGGAAAGCACGGCTTCTGAAGGGCCCCGGAGCGACCTTTGAGGTGGCAGAGGAACGCCGTGGGAAAGGAGCAGCCGAGGCTCTGGTTTGTCGCAGGTGAATGTCACCAGCGTGAGCACCTGCAGCTACGCTTCGTGCGCGGTGAAGGGGGCTGGCCCCTCGCTAGCCTGGCATCCGAGCAAGTCTTGAGGTTGGTGGTGTGGTGACAGCGTGTTTGACAGCACTTTGAGCTCACCTGCGTGATAGAAGGGCAGAAGTACAGCCTTTATTTGTAGCGTATAGGTATAAGCCTACAATATAGGCAACGTGATTTTTATTTTTTTTTAGATTTCTCTAGGTGTTGTCATGGTTTCAGTTTCTTGTGTGTGGCTGTAAAACTGTATCAGAGTAAGCGTGAAGCTGTTTTGTAGTCCTGAAAGGAAGCTGTTTGTACCTGGAAGGTCTAAATAAGGCATACATAATGCAACTATTTATACCTGGAAAATGAGGTCCCATGACCACCAGCTGGCAAGCAGATAAATTTTGCTTGTTTACTTTCTCCTGCTCTTGGTTTACTTTGATCCCAGCAACTTACTTGAACTAGACAAAGGCAGCTGTCAGTTGCAGTTGTCGTACCAGTGGAACATAAGTTTACTACTTGCAATGTGGGATTTCTTAATTAAAGGAAGTATTTCTCTACACACTGTAATGAATTCACTCAGTGTTTTTGACTGCTCACAAGCATCAGCAATCAAATATATCTTTTACTGTGACTGTTCCTGAATAGGAAGGTAGCAATCTAGAGATTACACTAAAATGTCTCCAGGTGTCATGTACAGTGCTTCTACTAAACTTAAGTTTTGGGAGGACAAGTACAATATTCTTACATGTCCTCAATTTGTAGCAGATTGCTTGATTACTGTGTTCCAGTTTTATTGCCCTTGGGAATCAAGGATTTGGTTGCAGTTCAGTTTTTCTACTAACCTTGCTCTGCAGAGATTAACCAGCAGTGAAGGTGAAGTATTTTTATTCCTAACTTCTGCAGCTCATGGCAGAGAGTTACCATTGTCTGCCTTTGGGAGGCTCGGAGGTCTTGCTATAACTTTATTAAGAAAAAGGATTTAACTGGTGCTTTCTCTTATTTATTTTAATGTGCAGGCTGTGTAATAGAACATATTCAAGAGTTTAAAGTTGTTAATTTTAATTCTGGTAGAAGAATAAGACCAGGTCTAAACTTATTTCAGAAATGTTTTTTTGGTTCTCAGTTGAAGGGCCTGTTATACCACGATGTTGCCAGTTTGAGTACTCAGTATCGGGTTTCATACACAATCTAAGCAGTGTTCACAGCCTGGTTTTAGAAACTCCCCCTAAAGATAGGAATACAGACTTTAAATATCTGTGGCCAATACTTGAACGATTTTTATTGTTCTGTTTGACAAATGCATTGTGGGAGTAGGGACTGCTAATAGTGGAATTAGCATCAAAATTATGTAAAATAACATTGCTGAAAAAGTGGGGCTCTTCTGCTGGACCTGGGGAGAAAACAAGCTATGTTGTTTGCCACACCTGTTTGGTAGATGTGAACTTCATCGTGCTTATTCTGCATATCCCTGTTAGTGCATAGAGGTTAGTAATAAAGTGCTTTTTTTGACTGCCAGATTGAATTTGGTCATAACCTTCACGTGCAGCTCAGTTCCCAACAAGTACATTATTTTTCAGTAGTTGTATGATGACACTTTTTCTTCTCCTAAAGATTCATAATGATGTTACTTTGCAGTACGATTGCAGTAGTGAATGGCATATTAACATCCATATAACCCTCTTTAAGCATGCTGATATCACTTGGGGGGGAGGGGTAGGGTGAGCAGATATACTTTAATTTTATAACCCTGTAATTGATTTTGGTGACGTGCCAGTTCCTAATGCAGTTCTTGGTTCTATTTGCAGCATCGAGATGACTCAGGAGACAAACCAGACCCCAGGGCCCATGCTGTGTAGTACAGGATGTGGATTTTATGGAAATCCTAGGACAAATGGGATGTGTTCTGTTTGCTACAAAGAGCATCTTCAGCGACAGCAGAATAGTGGTAGAATCAGCCCAATGGGTAAGGGTGTGTGATTGGTTTGGGTTTTTTACTTGTTTTAAAATAAAATACACAGAAGACTTTTCAGGTGAACTTCCAAAAGCTGTGTACTAAAGCAATGAATATCAAAGAGGATGCTACTTTAAATCACAGTAAAGATAAAAATACATTTCTGTGTAATGTGTTCTGGTCTGCTTGGCATTCAGCCATAACTTGCTTTCCCACTTAGCCTCCTCTGTTAGCATATTCTTACATAATCTGTGTACTTTGGTTATTAACAGTATAGCCTGTCTTTAAGTAGGAAGTAATAAGCAGTAGCAGTGAAGATTGTATGCAGACAGTTCATAGCTGTGTACAAGACTATTTGCATAGTATGTATTCTACAACTTGTTCATAACTAACTTGTCAAATTCTTGTTATATAGGAACAGCCAGTGGTTTGAACAGTCCTACCTCAGACTCTGCATCTGTACAGAGAGCAGACACTAGCATAAACAACTGTGAAGGTGCTGCTGGCAGCACATCTGAAAAATCAAGGTAAGATGAAGGTATTACTTTCAGGTCTGAATGAGCTGTGAGTGTGCAGCAAGTTGAAGGCCTGCAGCAATCCTGCCCTATTGCAGTGAGCTTCTCCATAGGAAAAAAGAATGGTCTACCTGTCAGTCCTTTATGAATCCATGTAAATGAGAAGTGATTAGAACGTTTGCTGTTGGACTTCTATATTTAAAAGGATGGGTTTGATTTATCTGGAGAAATATTTGCTACACGTTTGCCTGTTTTCTCCTAGGGAAACTAAAATAGCGTAAAAAAAATGTGTTTTGAGGATAGTAAAAGCAGAGGTAGGGAACGTAGTAGACAGTAATTGAATAGACAGTTTATTAACAGGTCTGGACAGTTTAAGCTTTTATTATGAATGCAAAACTAACGTAATCTATGTGTTTCACTATACTTAAACAGAAATGTGCCTGTTGCCGCTTTGCCTGTAACGCAGCAAATGACAGAAATGAGCATTTCAAGAGAGGAAAAAGTAACACCGAAAACAGAGACTGAGCCAGGTATGTTGGCAGAGTAACACTGAGTACAACTGGTGACTTAACAGAAGCCGACAGTTTCTTTACTTTCTAAGTAGGCATCTCTTGTTGTGGTGATGGTTTTGAGGAACCGTTAAGGATGCTTTTTGAGTAATCTCTTGTCAGAATCAAGAAAAAATACACAATACAGTACTAAGATGCATGTTCAATGTTAGTAAAAAAAATTGACGCCGGTGAGGGTGGTTTTGCCTCCCAAACCTTTTGTTTTTAAAAGTAAGGCACTCTAAAATTGCACACGGGCAAAGTGTTCAGTTTTGCAGTCAAACTGTTGAGGTTTCTGTGTATTATCTAGCAGTACAATTCCTGCTGACTCATGGCAGTCACAATGGCATGTTGCATTTGGAGAATGGAGTTCTTAAGAAATTCCATTCTACAGAGGAGTGAAGGGAGGGGAAGGGAATATGTTGTTTAAAAACACTAACAAAAGCTGTTTAGCTTCTTGAACTGAGTAATCGGTAGATACAACCAAAGCATTGTTCTGTGGATGTAGGATACTTGCAGCCTTAATTGCTGTGTTTGAATTGTCAATTTAAAAGTTTTATTTTTGTACTGGAAGGTTGTAGCTGTAGTAGTAAACTATTTCTTGGAGGGAGGTAGGAAGGGGCAACTTTCTTACTTACAAATAGTGAGTGATTGAATTCATATCAATTTGGATACGAATGGATATCTTAACACAGTTGTTCCATACTTACATATATTCATACTTTTTAAAAGCAACTTAACAGTTCTGAAACAGTCTTAAAACACTGAAAGCTGATGTTTAGTAGGAAGCCTGTTCACTCAAGCTGAAGATAAAATTCATTTTTTCGTTTTTGAAGTCAGTGAGATGAAAATTGTAGAAGATGCTACTCAGTACTCTGTAAAAGTCATTTTTATCTACGTACGTATTTGCCAGCGAAGACTGCTCTAACACCTGGTATTTAATTGGCTGGTATTTCTGCAGAGGATTTTGCCATAATATGTCATCAAAGTCAAGATTATGTGACATGAACTAAAGTACAGTTACACAGTATATTGGGGGTTTTGTTATGTATGGATTGAGAGGAGATTTTTGCAAGTATTAACTTGTAACTGATGTCATCTGAAGTGGCTTTCTGTATGTAACAGAAATAATGTAGACTTTGCTACAATATTTACAAACCCATCTTGTGTTGGTATGAATACCTACCTGAAATGTGGCAAGCAGGAAAGAGGAATACATAAAATGGTAGCTGTGGTGAAGTAATATGGACTTTATTCCTGTTAGAACTGCCAGTAAGAATTTTGTAGTTTTCCCAGGTGTAAAGGATGATCTTCAGTTACTGCTGACATAGTACCTGAAAAACAGATAATGTGGGTCAGCTGTATGATAGGTAGTGTCACACAGCACTTCATTGATTATAATAGGGGAAAAAACCCAAAGGCAGCTCAAGATACTTATGTATTGCTGTAAGTAATCTCGCAGGTTGAAACCAGTAAAAGCGGTCACAAGCTTCTGTAGAGATCACTGGAAAAAAACTTGTGGAACAAAACTGCCTTCCTAAGTGCTTACCTGTAAATTTGTGAGACAGCCTCCTCTGCTGTAATGCCTAAGTTCCCTTTTAAGTGTTACAGTTTGTCACAGGTTGTAGGCAGCGTAGCATAGTGTCCTTATATATTATTCTTAGGGTTTGCGGGACATTTAAAATACACACAGTGTTAGCTTTATTCAGTGCTACATCGATCTGTCTTGCAGGCAAGAGAAGCTGGCCTAGACTTTTTATAAAAATACCTGTCGTGTCTGGACTAGCTGCATTTTCCTTCACTTCCTTTTTCCAGCAGTATCCAATATGTGCTGGTCTGTCCTCTCAAGGAGGAACTGAAACCATGGTGAATAATTCACATAACCTCATAACAACAAGGCTAATACTTTCTGAGGTGTAATTCTCTAAGCTAATGCCACAGTCATGGAGTTGTTAATCAAAACTCAGTCTAGTCGTAAGCACAGTCTGACCCTAGCTGCTGAATTTCATAACCATTTATCAGATGGTTATGAACAGATGATGAACAAAAAATACAGCCTTCAAGCAAAGTAGCTTGCTCTCCTTTAATGTCTCCCAACAGTATGAAGTCACATTCTCTTCTGCCAGATTTTCATTAGCAAATGAAGTTTTGGATATTTCCCTTACAAGCCAGACACTTAAAAATAGAATTACATCTCGTCAACTGATTTATTTTTTTTTAGCAGTCTGTAGCATAAAATTATACTTGTTTGCTATTGGAATTGAAGCAACTGATTTGAGAAGATGGTGAAGTTGAGAACAATGAAACTTAACAGGCTTATTTTTCTTGGGGGTTTGGGTGTGTGTTTTTTTTCTTTGCACAGGTTGAGGTTGCAACCTGGATTCTCATTCAGAACAAATCGTGTGCTAAGACAATTAATTGTGTCTTAACATTTGAAGGAAGAAAGGCATGATGGATGTAACCAACCCTAGTTGGTTGTAATTTAGATGTCTAATGTGCTATGTTTTCTTGTAACTTCTTAGTTCCACTTGTTTGTTGCGATTTTATAATTGAACAGTGGCATGTGTTCGGTGCAGTTGTGTATCTAAACTGCTCATAAGTCAAGAGAAATCTGAAGGCTTTTATGTCCAAATTCAAATTTATAAGTGGGCACTACTTGCAAAGTACTTTTTATAGGATTTTGATAAGTTTTTACGCTTCTTTTTAAGGATTGAATTCTAATACAGTCTTCGCCAAAGTCAGATTATACCCAATGCATTCTAGCTTTTTTTGCTGTGCTGAGTTGCAGGAATTACATGCAAAACCTTGTGAACGCCTTTCCTTTCCTTGTCTTATGCTATCAGAGCAATCTATCTACCAAGTTGATAAGTGGAGCCCTTCCGTAAGAAATCTGGGACTCCAGTCAGGTTTGTCAGTGTTTCCAGACGTAATTATTATCAGCAGGTATATCAGAGGCTTGGGTTGGAGGAATTTGTTGTTGTTTGTGGGGCATTTTTTGTTGGTTTGTTCGTCTGTTGTTGTTTTTTTTACCCAGTAATAGCTCGGTTTTAAGTCTGATTAGCTATCATTTTGTGAAGCCACAACTGCAGAGCAGCACTGTTTATAAAGTGAACCAGAAATTGAATGGATTGTGGTCTTGAGTAAATTACATATTTTAAAAAAACACCTAAGTGCTCTTAATTTACTGTATAATTCCATCCATGTTGTAGCTTACCCTTTCTGTTCCTGAATTAGCTTCAGAAGATAGCAGGCAATGGTGATTGGCTCACTTGTCTCTTGGCTTTCTACCAAGTCAATTTTACAGCTGTCTTGTGTTCAGTTTAAGACCCTGTTATGGGTTATCCTCACTTATATTGTAGATAGAACAATGTTTGTTTCGTCTGTGATATGTAGAGTGTGTTGCAGGTAATATTGTGAGGAAGGTGCCGAGCTAGCTTATGAGATATGGTAGACTCAAGATGGTAAATAGATATTGTTGCAGTGAGTGCCTCATTAATTCTGATTTGTTTTCACACATGGCTATAGTATTTTAACCATGTTGCTACCTGTAGACAGTTCCTTTGTGGCTGTTGGTAAAATTGTCTGATGTAACAACTCTGTCTTGTGTTGAAAATAACTAGCTTGTCTTCAGGTTTCCCATGTCTGCTGTAGATACCCCTAATTGAAACAATTATGAAATGGAACCAGTAGTGTCTTCTAAACCCTGAAGCTATTCACCTTGGAAAATAAGACTGGGGACCCAATTGTTGCTGAGAGATATTAGTTGATTAGCTTTAGTAAGTTTTAATTAGAATAAATTACTTAGGGTTATTATATGGTGGGATTTATGCTGTTTGCTTAGCTTTACTTAGCATGAGTAGCTAGATTTGCTGAAGCCTTTAGGTCACCATGGAGTACAGCACTGTGTTTAGTCTTTTAGCATGAGGAAACTTTCCATAACACACTGATATTTTGGTAGCGTTTTCCCCAAGTCTGGGACTTTTTGGTTCCCCATGTTCTGCCAGCGAGCGCAGGCACACAAGAAGCGTAAACTAGAAGATAAGGCTACAACCCCCAGCAGAGGCTGCAAATCAAAAGATAAGAGCAGTCAACAGCCTGCCTGCCTGGACACAGAAAAAGAATCCAATAATGTATTAGAAGACCCCAGACCAAAAATCACCGTTGGACTAAAAGACGCGTGAAGAGCATGAGGGGCGGCTCTACAGATCTCAAGGGTCTAATTGCCCAGGGATTTCTTTGTTCGAGGTCCCTCCCTTCTTGGAGGCACCCAGCCCGGGCTGACCTTGCTACTGTACCTTTCAATTAAATTACTTATTTTTATAAAATCTGATGCATGAGTGACCCCACTGTGAAGGGACCCTGGTCTGAGCAGTGAAAGACTTGGATCTTTCCCGAGTGTGTGACTCCTTGAATGGTGTCTGGATGCTCAAGCAGCGGCTTCTCCTTTAACACTTGTTCCTGTGCTTGTTGGTGTTAGCATGCTATTATTTTACTTTAACGTGGTATGCCACAGACATCAAGTCTTCACAGTGACCAAATTAAACTGTATTTCTGTGTGATACTGAAACTGAGGTGTCTTTACATTGTATTAATGTAACAGTGAAGATATCCAGTATGCCTGTTAGAGCTGGGCATGAGGGAAATGAGTTGCATGCTGCGGAACATTTCTATTCCCTATCTTTGGCATGAAATTAAACACAATGGAAGTTTATTCTGTAGCCTTTCGTAATGGGCATCTGAGTTGGCATAGCAATTGTAGTTCCTGAAGAATAAAGTATTCAGGCTCAGGAAGCTTGATAAAGCATAATAGGAACTGTCGATCTTTTCCAACTAAAATTTTATATACAGGTCCATTGTTTTAATCTGCAATATAAGGATTGCACACTGTCTAGTACAATCTTCCTGCTCCGGTACTGCAGAAGTGCAGTCTTACGTCTTTCTGATGACTGTTGACTTTACCTTTTTTCTCTCGTTCTAATTTTTCCAGTTCTTACACAGTGGCAGTTGGGGTTATCTTCATCAAGTCAGAATGCTTCTGTCAACTTTTTTTTATGCTTTCAAGACTTTACTCCACTGGTGTGCTTACCACTCACTAGTACTGTGACAGTCATGCAGTCTAAGCTGGTGGGATCTTATTTTGGTTAATTTTTGTTTATTCAGAGAAACTTCTAAAAACTTCCTGGTGTTACTTCTGTAGCCCTTTCTGGTCGCTCTTGATACGGGGAGGGTTAAAAAGTAATATTGCTTTATTTTCATCGAGTTTTGTTCAACTGAAACATTGGATTCATTCCTTTCCAGTGTGAAATCTCAGTGGGAAAATGCCTACAGTAGGCACGCTCTTTTGCAGCAGCCATACTTGTTTATGTAAGGAAACTGCTGTCAATTTTGAAAATCCTGTTCTTAGAGTGGTTTTTAATTCTCATAGTCACTGTGGCATAATACTTTGGGGGCTGAGAAGATCTTTGTTGTCCAGTTTATAGGGCTTCTCTATGTATAGATTGAGTAGCTGTCATGCTGTGGTTTGTGGCCAACTGCTGTCATCAGTGGCCTGGCTGTTCGGAGCTTTTGTAAAGATGCATCTTATCTTCAGACTACATGTGAAGGAATTTTTCCCAAATTCATAATGCAATACCTGTATTTGTGTGGGTTTTTTTCAGGTACCTCTCCAATACTAGGATTATGTTAGTCTGTATTATCCTAGCAGATCAGTGGTAGCCTTCCTTGTGCGTGATGATAATGCATCTTACAGTACCTACAGATCATAATTTCAGACCAAAACAATAGTTAATTAGGCCTGCCTGGTTCTGAAAATCTGTTGCTCCTAAGTTGGTTTTTTTGGGGTTTTTTTTGCCTTGTGATAGGGAAGTGGTTTGGTAAAATTCAGGTGACGTAAACCTAATCAGGTAACCTCTTGAGCCAAAGGTTGGGAAGCGAAGTGACCAAGGTGATGGAGAGGGGTGCATGCCAACAGAAATTCTGTTAAAGTGATAAAACCTGTTTTAGTGGTGAGGGGTTTGCTTCATCTGAATGCTTGTTAGTAAGGAAGGAGGTCTACAGGTACCAGTAACCACTATTTTCCAACTTTCAGCATTTCCTCAGTTATTCATTCCATGGGAATCATACAGCAGTCATTTAGAGCACTTTAACACAGTGATTTCCGGCATAAAATGGATTTAATATCTTGAGAACTGTAATTGTACTTGCACAGTTGGATTTGGCTTCTGTGCTAAAGGAAGCCTTTTGTGACAAGCAGTTGTCAGGATAGTATCTGATGAATTTATATTCACTACTGATGTGGCAGAACAACTAGAATTTACAGTATTTTTTTAACTGAGCCACAGGTTCATGAAAAAGGGTTTTTGTTCTGAGCTTTAAGTAAGGGGCAGGGTGCAGGCAGCTTTGCCTCTGCCCTAGGCTCAGAAGCACAGCTGTGAAGGTTTAACATAATAAAATCTCATAATCAGATGTAACTTTGGCATAAAAGAATAGGAGAATCCTTTATTCATGGAGAGTAATAAATAGAACATTTTCATTTGGATTTAGGGGCTTATGTCTCATCTTGTCTTGGGACCTTTTAGTGCCCATTACTGCATGTTGTGTACTGCTCTTCCTTCTTGGAATCTTTTAATTGTGGGGGGAGGATCCTGTTCAGCAGCCCTTTCAGGAACTGTGCCTCTACAATTTCTTAGGATCACTTTCATCATTTTCCAGTTCCTGAGCTGCCAGTTGTCACAGTTTCTTCATGCAAGAGAGGAAGTATACCTGTAGTTGTTGGTAGCACTTTCCCTTAGATGGACTTGTTCTTCGTGTCTTTATTTGGTGGTAGATTGATCTACTAGGCTATCTCTTTGCTTTGCTGATTCCTGGGGAGTTGCTATTTCAACTTTTGCTTCCTTGTTGGCATGTTAGGTGATAAAGGTTGCTCCTCTTATTGTTTTCATTTTCTCTTAATGCATGTTGTGACTGACTTTAATTATTTAGGTCACTGTTGGTTTGCCCCTTCTGCATTTTCTTTTGTATCTGATTGAAACAGCATGCATTCTCCCAGGGCTCGTATTCATAAGTTGGTTCTGATGCAGATGAAGTTTACCCCTGGCTAGCTATACACCAGACTGCAAAGTGTGTGAGCATTTCTGGTTCCTCTTTCTCATCTGCCATGGCATAGGATTAGCATTTCATTTTTAAACAAATTAGCAATATAACAAATCTAAAAGGAAGTTGAGCATGCTTTTGGGGAGGTGTTTGATCATTTTTTTTTAAGGCCATAGCTGATGGCTGTTAGCCAAGGTGCATAGTATCCAACACGTTTACACTGTGATAACACTGGGTTTTTAACGTGGTTTTTGGTCACAGGCTGTCAAGTAGATTAACTGATACTAAACACTGTTTTCCCTGGGATTTAAAGAGAATTCAGAGGATCATATCTGTTCGTCTAGAAAATGTTCTTAATCATCAAGACAAAGAAACTGTTTTCTCAACAAACCAAAAGCAGCAGCAGAAATTACTCCAAAAAGTAGCAATAGCAGTAGTGATTGTAGTGCTAGTGATGTAATAGTTTTCTTATCCCTCAGACTTGGCAAAATAGCACTGACACTGAACTTCCCAAATTTTTTAGAAAAAGATCTGTGCAAGGTGACAAAAAATAAAAGCAGTAAGTGGCCTTAGTTAGGCCTGTTGCTATAATGTATAAGTAAAGTATAAGAAAAGTTTAGCAACCATTGTTCTACTGCATGAAATTTTTTGGTGATGGGAACTGAAGGTTCCTTGTTACCTCTGAGAGCTTGTCACGTCTAAATCCTGTTTAGATTATGAAGTCCTGACTAGGGCCTGTCTTGTACAGTGAATTGTGAGGCTTTCCAGGTGTTAGAGGTAATAGTGAGCTGGTTTTTAAAATGCCTATGAACATGGTAATGCAAAAGAAACTTTTAAAAAACAAGTATGAAGAGTAAAGAGAAAAACACTCAACATAACTGTTTCTTTATGTCTGGAAAAAAAGCCCTTCTCACAGGATACAACACTTACTGATCCAAAAGAATCCCAACTAGCAAACCCTATTTGTGTGCATAAAGGTGATTACAAATAAGTTTTTAAAGCTGATATACTCCATTTATTCTGGAATGCCTTCTGTAGTTTGTTCTATTTAACAACAATAGATGTCGTCATACAGCTGGGAGTCTTCAGGAAAACTGTACCAGGAGCAGGTATTAAAGTTGTGTATAAACACACCTCTCTGCTTTCCTTTGTTCTAGTTTGGAAAGAAACAGGATATTTAAAAAAAAAAAAAAAAAAAGAAATAAACAAACAACAAAAAAACAACAAAAAAGACCCACAAAACAGTTTGAGTGATTGAAAAAATACTTTTTTAAACAAAATTAACAGATTCATAAAAGTTAACAAAAGGACAAATTTTTATCCTTCGGAAAAGTTAAATGTGACTGAAATTTGTCTGAAGGTGTTCATGACAGAGGCAATTGAAAAATGACTCATTTTGACTATATCTGCTTGAACACTAAAGCTGAATATGGTACAAAAATACAGATATTCAAAGTAAATCTGCATTTTATTCTTTAAGTTATTGAATGTGTCAAATGTGAGGACTCTTTTGAAGTGTGTGTGTTTTGTAGCTGTGTTCTGGATCTGTCACAGAATCAGTAGCTTGCTAGGTGCTGCCTTGGTGAACTGTTATAGGAACCTGACTCACAAGTGTAGTAGCAGAGCACCCAGTCCTCTGATAGTAACACATTACTGAGTTTCATTTGTTTCTAAAATATATTCCTATTAGTTATATTCTCTACAGGTATTCCCTCTGTTCAGCAGCTTTAGTTGTGATGATATTGTTATTGTTTTGTATTAAAAGTTACTTGGTCATATGATGTTTTAAAATATTAAATGGAACTGATGGACTGCTTTGTAAGCCCTTAATACCTGTATACACCTGTATAGGTGTAACAAATAAGTAACTTGTATTTTCTAGTTGGAGGAACTGTGGGGAAAACCTTGATTGTCTTGTGTAGAGCCAAAATAGAATAGAAGAATTGAGTACGTAAAAATCCCTGTTCCTGATCTACGTTTTTGTGGACTAGTCTATGTAGTACTTCAGACAGTGAACATCGGGCTGTTAATAGGGGGAATTAATCCTTAAGGAATACATGCATGCTAGTGAAATCAAGAAAAGGACATTTAACCTTTATTTCCTTTGCTTGCTATAACAGTTGTTACTCAACCAAGCCCGTCAGTTTCTCAGCCTAGCACTTCACAGAGTGAAGAGAGAGCTCCTGAGCTGCCCAAACCAAAGAAGAACAGATGTTTCATGTGCAGAAAGAAGGTTGGCCTTACAGGTATGAGAACACTTTATCAATTTTGAACAGATCTGTATGATTGGTTGTCTCTTGCTAAATTAAACTTGATGAAATATCTGTACCATTAAATTTATTTGCTTCTTCGGAATCCAAACAACTTAGTACAACTGTTCATTTTTCTTACTCTGTATGTCAGAGTAAGACAGCGTACCACCTTTGTAGTGACTAAGCGCTTAATTTACAACTTAATTAAATATGAAGCATCTTAGTGATATTACTTCTTCTTCTATGTACAGGATTTGACTGCCGATGTGGGAACTTATTTTGTGGACTTCACCGTTACTCTGACAAGCATAACTGCCCGTATGATTACAAAGCAGAAGCTGCAGCAAAAATCAGGAAAGAGAATCCAGTTGTGGTAGCTGAAAAAATCCAGAGAATATAGAGTAACCTGCTTGTGAACAGACTGACTGACTTTTTGTTTTTAATATATCCTAGGAAAACACAAAAGAGCAGGTGCATGGCCGTTTTCCTTTGTTCTGCAAAGTTTTACTTTTAGTCTTGTCTTCTTAATGATATTTCAGAATGTTTGGGTGTTTGTTACAGGCAGAATTGGATAGATACAGCCCTTGAAAATATATATGCCCTCCCCAGAATATAATTGGATGATCAGAAACCTGCGTAGGAATACACATGCACAGAGGACAGACTCTCTAGTTCACATATGCCAAACAGATGTATGCTATCTGCATGTTTGCAGCAGATCTGCCTTTTGAGATGTGTTTGAGGTATATAATCTTTGGCTAGTGTTACGTGCCTGTTTTGGAGAAGAATACATCAAAAAGGTTGGCAGTCTACTTCTATCACTTAAAACATCATTCTAATTTTAGTTTCCACACTCCATTGTTTTCCAGCAGAATGTAAGTTATGTGGAGGGGTCCGCTACCCCAGTAAGATGAGTGTTGGTGCCACGTTTAAGAAAGTCACTTACCAGTTGCACTGAGGAAAAATGGAAAAAATCAGATACACATGAGAAGAAAATAGTTTTGGAAAAGATTGTGTTAACTTTAGAATCATGAAAATGAGGAAAAACTTCTCTACTTTAAGGGTATCAGAGCACTAGAACAGGCTGCCCAGAGAGGTGGTGGAGTCTCCTTCTCTGGAGATATTTAAAACCAGCCTGGACGCGTTCCTGTCCAGCCTGCTCTAGGTGGATGTGCTCTGGCAGGAGGGTTGGACTAGATGGTCTCCGGAGGTCCCTTCCAACCCCTACCATTCTGTGTGATTACGTAAAATAGGTTACCAAAGGAGATGTCCTGCTAGGAACTTACGTACTGGCCTGCAACAGAGATGTCTGCTTTTCCTTGCATAGCTAAAAATGTTGTGTAGCTCAATATTGTAAGATTGGTTTACAAAAAAAAAAGTTACATATGTTTTTAGACATACCACAGCAGCTCTATCAAGCAACATGTCTGATGAGTAAGTTGCTGAAGTATTAGAGCAGTTTATTATTCATATACAACTTACGTTCTGTGTGTTCTGAGTTCGAAAGAATATTAGGAGTTATTTTTTTTCTAGTTTTAAATGTAACAGTTGCACCGTTCTGCATGGAAAACCATACCCAACATGGCTGCTGTAGACTTAAGTGGTAGCTGGAACCACTCTTGGAGGGCTGCTTTATCATTTTAATTGTACTTGGGTGTAGGACTGTAGTGTTCTTGGGTGTATTGCATGGGCTGCATTATCTACAGCATTGTACAATAACAACTCTAGAAAAGGCAGTATACTTCACTGATGCTTGTCTGGTAATATCACTTCTGTGTTATAATGGAAGGTTTTTTGTGATGTATGAAACTTGTGTTTTTTATATAAACAAGTACAGTTTAGACTAGTGTTGTGGTAATGCCTGTTCTCATCTGTATATAGTTATGTATGTACACAAGACGCTACTCCTGAACTTCCGATTTTTATTGCAGTTTCAGTCTTAGTTTTTACTTCACTATTAAAAGCATCAGGTTTTTGCTTCTAACTTTGTTCCTCTGAGTTATTAGGTATGCAAACATGTACAGATATTTCATATTTATGTATTGCACATAATCATGCTACCCAGCATCTATGCTATATTGTATTATGTAAATAATAAAAATCATGTACAGAAGGAAATACTTCCTTTTGTGATAGTTCATTGGGTTTAGTTATTGCTGTAAACAGAAGATGACCTTGTAGAGGTTGAGTTGCAAAGTTAGTACTAAGTTCTTAATAGATTTGTCTTTATGCTTAAGCCTGCTGATGACCTTATTTCTTATTTGGATATACCAGCTTCTTTTAAGATAACTTGCATGAGCAGCTGGAATACAGATAACTACTTGATGACCCTACAGAAATGACAACAAACAACAATGTGCTTAAAAAAGGAGCAAAGGAAAGCATTAACAATGAACTTCAAAGCTTTGGTTTTTTTTTTCTTTTGCCTACAAAACTTATTTCTAGTGGATCTGTTCTAACAGAGCCTAACAGAGACATTGACTACGCCGTTCTGTTCACATCTTCACCAGCAGACCTGGGCAGAGTTATTGTCAGGGTCAGCATCCAAATACAGATGTTAAATATGCCAGACTTATCCTTCCTGGTGCGAAGGAGAAGGACAGAACACACAGCACATGTTGCCTTGGAGGACGGCATCTTCACTGCTGGATAATGCATAAAAACTGCTTATATCAGAAATGGATAATGTGCATCCCACCAGTCAGATGATACTCATGCGATAAGTTACTACTGCAGCTACTGTATATACCTCCGATAAGGGAACACGGGCATACTCCGGGATTTCATTTTCCAGGATGAATTTTATGACTTGGAACTAAAATATCAAAACTATCATTCTTCTACCTTTTGTATCAAAGCAAAATCAGCTACTCCACTGCAGCATAAAATGCTTTTCTCTTTTTTTTTTTTCCCTTTTTTCTTTTGAACTTGAGAATGCCTTGTAACTGGATGTTTGAGGAGAATTGTCATTTTTGATACTGTCATGGCTAGAGTGTTTTAGGGCAGGTAATAGTACTGATACTAATGTTAATGATTGTGGTGGTATCAATCTCACTGTCTGCTTTTTCTTCTGAAAAAAAGGCTGTACTTAAGACTTGCTGAAATAATTGAATTTGGTAGATCTGTAGAGGAAAATACGGAATGAAAAAATTCTTCATTGTCTTGTAAAATCATTAACTGTATCATATGTAAATTGCCCACAAATGGGGTATGAACCTGTACTCAAAAGTAAGTCTGCAAGCTTCCTTGAGCTTTGTTCTTTCAATAATTTATACAGTGTCTGTAATCATTTGGGAGCCCTAATTTTGTTGAGGCTCACTAAAGACTTAAAGAAGGGGAAGGTGGTTTAAAAGAGCAGGTATTGACAAAGTGTGCATGGGGGGAGTATTTAAACTTCAGTGTAAAGACTGTGGCACCTTCCTTGGCAAAGAGCAAGAATGTAGGTGCAGAGTCTTTCAGATCCCACTCCCTGCCACCCAACTTGGAGAATAGTGTATGTATTTCTAAAATAAATGGTTAACTCCTACAGCACTGTCGGTCACAGTCAGTTTTAATACAGTGGTATTAAAATGCTTTGAGAAAAAGAGTCCCTCTTCTGTAATATCTAAACATAAGCCATTCATAAAGCTGCTGTCATTTCAGTTTAAAGTGGCAAACAGCTATGAATAGTATACCCTTCTTCCAAGAAAGAAATGTGATCGCTTCACATGACACTGATCCTCATTTAACGTTTGGCTCTTAGACTGAGATGTTCTTAACTTATGTGTAAACACACCATTTGGGAAGAGTCATCTTCTGTCCCAAACAAGTTTTCCAGATGATGGGGACTTTTTATAGTTACGGAACAAAAAGGAACACACAAACAGATGAGTAAGTAAAAGCAGCCAGGTGATGAAAAACTGTTTGGTAATCTTCAATCTGTGAAATACTTGCCTAGCTGGTGTTATGGCTGTGCAATAATACTGTGTTCCACAGGATTCTGTGCAAACTTACTGACAGCTGTTAACGTTAAACCTGAAATTTGGAGTACAATGATGATCTTCCTCTGGTGTTTTCAACCTGTTGCTGTAAGGCTGATGAGCTGCCAGATGGCTTTGTTGGTTGTGGTGCATAAGGATGCCATGGAGTCAAGAAGCCCTGACTGTCTTCCTGGTACTTAGCCCTTGGATAATCGGTTACTCTGTGAGGTGTTTTGGAAGGTCATTATTTACAAGTGCAAGGGCATGTCTTAGACACTTGCTTGTATTTGTCATGTCTCAGTCACTCAAAGGATACTTAATAAGGATTTAGCTCTTGCCTGCTATCTATAATGAGTCAAAATGCAGCTCTACAGTATCACCTGATGCGGAAATTGGTTTGTTTTGGGTATCCAGGAGTGTTAAGTAGCAATGATTCAGTAAGAAAAGGAACTTTGCTCCGTGTATAGGTGGGAGATTTCTATGTTTGTTTTATTAGTTTCTCAGCCAACCAAACAATGAAAATGCATTTTCTCACAAATGACCTATTACTGACTCCCTTGATCTTTTTTGTTATAGAACACCCAGGAAATTTGATGGACTGCGGTCTGATTCAGGAGACACAAAATACACCTGAAAGTACCTGTATGCCATTGGAATTAATAAATGACAAACCCAAACAGTTAACTGAGGGGAATATAGAAAACCTGAGCTGGAAAAATAATGAGAGTTATGGAAACATTAAAACATAGTCCAGGAACAAAGTTCTCTCTTGAGTGCAGTGAGGATTAGTTATCACCACAGCCAGGTCAATATCTAACAGAAGGGAGTTTTAAATGCCGTTTCACAGCCCTGAGTTACCCCTTAATCTACTGTAAACGCCTGAGCAGAATGTGCTTCAGCCTTTAAATTGCCTATTGTAGTAGTAATTTAGTGATGGCCAAAGAAGAAACAGGGTTGGGTTGTTTTGGTTTTATTACTAGATTACAGAAGTACAGAGACTGTTTCTGCTTGAAAGGGCACATCAGCACAATGAAGCCGAACCAAGGACCAGATTTCTGACTCGTATAAAGGATCGAATTCAGCGGAAGAAGCAAGTCTTGGCATGTGGGATGCAAAATAGCAGAGTATCAGCAGCCTGTGTTTTAAATGAAATTAAAATAGAGGTGTAAAACTGTTAAAGATGGCGGTACTGAAATAAATGCAAGAATCAACACCTAAAACAGCAACCCAAAACACTGTGGTTTGACTCCTTATTTGTGTAGATACAAATCTGTACCAGTTAAAAAAAAAAAAGTGTTGATTCTTTAAATGACTAGAGTCACAGCTTCCTGAAAAAGCTGTGTTTCACTCTTGCCTTTTGTACTAAATGTTAAGATGTAGATGACAGATTATTTTTTTTTAATGCTAATTTCATTTCTCTGTGTGTGTTCCTCTCCATGGCCAGTATTGTAATGCTGTTAGAAGTTGGGTTTCTTGTGTGTATGTTACTTTGACTTGAGCACCCTAAGATATCTGTACCTTTACTAAACCTCCTTGTGGTCCTAGCTTTTTTCTCCCTGTATCTACAACCAGCTCACTGTGTTTATTCCTGAGTTGCAATAAGCCTGGTTATCACAAACTGAGGTTTATTTATTATGGAGAGAAAATAAAAAATAAATAGGATCATGTTATCTACTCCTGCACCTGAGTACAAGCATGCCTGTGTAATTAGTCCTGCCCCAAGGCAGGTTAAGTCTTGCGCTTAACTGACCATATGGGCACCTGAGAGGGTTGTAGGGTGAAGTGGCTCCCTCTCTGCAGGCGTTTTGCAGAGAGGTCAGCCACTGCTTGTGCCATTTCCAGAGCCCCTCTCCTCCTCCCGAGTTCCTGACGGGTTGCCTCAAATGCTAGATGGCTAAGATTGCAGTGTGAGATGCCATCTTTAATCCATACACAGGTGGCAACGTCTCAATTATGTTGCTGTGACTGTAGAGAAGTTCTTACTTTGTTTTGTTGCCTTTTTTAATTGTTGTGCGTGTATTATTTTTACAAATATGTATAGGGGGTTGTGTATGTATCAAGGAATTTTGTATTTAAAATATGAAGTGCCTTCATCTTTTTCATTTTTCTTCCAGTTAACATTCCATGTCTCGAAGGATTCAACTGAACGCAAGCCTCATGTTTGTACTGTACGGTACCTACATATACCATAGTTATAAAGTGACTGTCTCTGTATAAGACCAGCTCGAATATGAGCATAAGATGACCATCCCCAATGGTGGACCAGGGCTGTGTTTGCTAAATGAACCACCAAGGCTGTGTTGCTCATGAAAAATGTTTAAATCGAGGGAAAGAGTTAGAGTCACTGACTGTGTAATAGCCAAATGTACTTACCTAACTGGACTGAAGACACCTTAGCTGCCCACCGCATCACTTGCTAAGCTACTTTAAAATGCAGCTGCACCTGAATTGGTTTTACTCTCCTCCATACCCACACCCAGCCAGCCTCACCATGGTTTGGTTTGCTGTTAGGGAAAAATCCGCAACTTTAAATGCTTTGCTTGGGGGTTTTGTTAGGTTTTTGAGGTTGTTTTGATAGGGCTGTGAGCACCATTGATGGTAGGTCACTTTTAACCTGCTCTTCCTGGTTCATGTGCTTACAGGTTCTTCCTGTAGCTCCTTCTGATGGTACAATAATGAAATCAATATAAATGGAGGCAACACCACCTAAAGGATACACTGAAGCCACAACTCGGTATGGGACCCTGCCCACAGCAGAACTTTTCTTTCAGCTTCATTTTCCCACGGCAACCATACGTATCTTAGTCCCTTTATCCAGTGTTTGAAATGTATCGTTAAATGCTAGCCAGGCATATTTAGAGATGTGTATGTGGACTTCTCTTTATTGGTTGATTTTATTTTCACACTTCATTTACAGCAGTCTTTACATGTAGTAAATGTATTTTGTTTTCTGAAAGCATTTTGGTGGTTGATGTTTAAGAATTTGTCGGTGTACTCTCTCATGAGGGAGGTGTTAGAAGCACAAGGTGTTTGCCAAGCTACTGCGTGGCAAACCTGTAGGTGGAGAAATGCTCCCTCCAGCTCAGACCTTTCATCTTCAGAGACCTACGGTGCCCTTCTCTAATATTTTTGCCTGATTGGTGATTTTGCAAGATAGCGAGACAGGATGAAGTCCCACTGTGAATCTTCACTTGTAATATCACCTAGTTTGTGGTACAGATCTAAGGAAAAGCAAAGCAATTTAATTCACTGTTCCTCATTCCCATTTATCTGCTCTTTACCAGAGTGTACATTTATATTTATGTTGTTTAAAACCCACCCAACCTGCCTCATTTGCTGATGAGGATTTTCCTTGAGCAGACAGCATTTTTACTGTAGATTTGGTTGAAGTTTACTTTAGTAGGTTGGCAAGAAGTTGGGCACATGATGAATATGCCCTGAGTTCCCAAGGGAGCCTGTGAAACCATTTGTGCGCAGGACCATTTGACTTTGATAATGCTTCTGAGAGACCAGGTCAAGCTAGGTTTAAACAGGATTAGGCTAAAGTAGATTTTCCTTAGTTGTATTTTAAGTAGCATGGGATTTGTGAGGGGAAAGTAAGTTTATGACCCTGGAAAAATCTTGATCCCTTTCAGTCTGGTTACAGTCTTTAGTGAGATTGAGCTGGTTCCTTTGATTGCTGTACTGGGCTCCTCTGATGGGTAATATCTGTACGGGTTTGTGCATTTCTACTAGAAGCTCACCTTCTGACTGACCGTGTAGGGCCAAAGACTTGGAAGTTTTGCTGCTCATGGAAAGTTCACCGAGTACCGGATTTAGTGCAAGGAGGAGGCAGGGACAGGCAGGAGAGGTGAGACAACCACACGTGGGTTCACATGGGCTGTGGAGGAATTGCAGTCTCAGTCTCGGTGCCGAGACGAGTTGGCTGGTAGCTTCGAGCATGTCAGCAGTGATGCAAAGGCTGGCATTCGCCATCATGGCTTCCAGGTTTGCTAGCTGAGTCCGAGCCCTTAACTTGCAGGTTGCAGAAATTGGTTTACATTTGATTTCAGGTGATATTTTTGCTGATAATTGTAATTTAGTCTGTTATGTGTAGGCACCTGGCAATAAATAAAGGACCAACAGCAGGAATAGTTCACTGGCTCATCAGCAAGATTTTCTAAGCCAGAGTTTGGAAATCATATTATGTTAGGAAATGGCCTCGAGGTACAAGTTAATTTACTCAGCGTTTCACGTAAGCAGAGATTGTTGTGTTTAACAGTTTGTCACCTGGTGAGGGTGAATCACAGGTCAGCACAGAAACATTTCTCAGTGTCGACCAGCCTTCAGTAAACAGAGGCATTTAACACTCATCTGCAAATAGCTGCTGGAGACCAAAGGTTATATCAGTGAATAATAACATGAGGACTTTTACATCCCTCTTAGTCTTTGTTTCCCAGAGCCCTTTACGATGGTGGGTTGCTGTCCCCAATGCACAGAGGTGAGGGTGGAGTGTGGAAGGTGTCAGTGAGGCACAGCCCTGCAGTCCTGCCTCCAGCTGAGCCATATTAGCAAGCTGCTGCCACCAGCTTCTTGACTTGGCTACAGCCCTGGTTTTTCACCTCCTCTGCCTTCACATACACGATTGCTCCCTGATTTATTTTTGTCCAAGTGATCCAAGTTAAAAAGCCACATTTTGAAGAGTAATAGCACAGATCACAGAGAGGGCGAGGGTGACTTACGCTGCCAGGAGCAGAGGTACAACATCGGGGGGTGCCCCAAGTGCAAACCAAACCGAGAGGAGCACATCATCTGTGTCCTAAACTGCCCCTGGCTGCGTAAAGCAGCAGTGACAGCGCCAGGCTCCAGACCCATCTCTCCTTGCTTCTGCAAGGATGCCTCATCCCTGCTTCCCCACCCAGGCTCTAGGGTGGCAACAGCTTCTCCCCCTCCGCAAGGGCAGGGAGGGCCAGGGGAGGTGCAGCAGCCCTTTGGCCAGGACCTGAGCAGGCACTACAAGAGCCACACATCCGTCACATCATGCTGTGCTGGCAGGAAAAAGCAGATGAAGCCGAGAGGTAACTGTTCCTGGTTTTACCTTACAGCAAACACTAACACAAAATATCTGTGTACTCCAGTGTGCTTCTATGGAGGCTAATAATCCACCCACCACCACACTTTGTCCTCAGGCTATTAAATCAGGCTATTAAAAATATTCAATTGCTGGCACTTCACCTCAGGAAGCAACTGTGTCACACCCACGCCAAACAATAAAAGCATCAATAGGCAAGAATACCCTTACTCTACTTCTGCTCCCAGACCTCAGAAACACCCTTGCTTCGTAACTGACTCCTACAGCAGCTTCAGCTGGCCTTTGCTTTCCTCTTTCATTTCATCCTCCTCTCCTCCTGGTAGCACCTTAACAGTTGGAAGCAAAGCTGTCTGTGATTTTCTTAAAGCGGTTCATATAATTTGAAAAGCTGCTGGTGGGGGGGGGATGTTGTTTTTTAACTAACCGTGGTAAAAGGTTATGCCAAGAACATATCTTTGCAGAGTTTATTAGTACCGGAGAAAGAAAGTTAATACATGCGCAGCCTGCTTTTGAGTGTAAGTAGTATGCTGTTTTGGGCTACAGATAGAGGGCTTTTTTAAAAAAAGCTGACACAAGAATGTCACTATTGACTGCAAGTCCTAAGCAGTCAGGGTAACTTCCACTTCTTTTCTGCTATGCCTTTTTTTAGGGCATCTTTCAGTAGCATCAGTTAAGTTGCTGACTTCTGTTTATTTTTTTAACCAACTATAATTTAGTTAGGTGGAGTACAGTCAAAGGGATTGTGTGAAATCCCTGTGTTTTCCCAAACCTGGCCATTGTGTGTTTTTAAAAGCCTGTTGTTCAAACACACCTCCGTAGCACGCAGCTCTGTCCTAGATGAGCGCTGGATCTGAAAATCCCTGCCCCTTGCTCTGCCACCTGAGTTGTCCATGTGCTGCGTGTAGACAAGCGATGCCTTGCATTTTTCAGAGATCAGATGCACACTTTTGCTTTTTAAAACCTTTCATGCATGCAGGGTTACAGCCACAAGCACAGCGTATAGCTTTTTTGTTTCCTACTTCAAGGAAACAGCTGTTCTCAGCCCACAAAGGTGGTAACGCAACCGGCTCAGGAGTTGATTCAGCTTATAATGACCTGTGGCTAACCACAGTCTTCCCTGTGCCTCGGCTCCCCGCTGACACGTCTGGAAGTGATGCCCAGAGCTTCACAGAAGCTGCCAGAGAGAAAGGGTGGCCAGTATAGCCTGGCAGGGTCTGCCTGCTGCGGGTTGAGCCCTGACACTGCCACCCCCATGCGAGCGGGTGTCCCAGCTGCCATTCCTCTCCACAGCCCCGCTGGGGCTGCCCGTGCCCCTCCAGCAGTCCCGGGCTGGCTGGCAGGGCTGGGGCAGTCCTAGCCATTCCCGCTGCCGTGACACCCCCAGCCCGTCCTGTCCCGTCCCAGCCATGCCCCCTCCAGCCACGGCAAGCCTCTCCCTCCCTCCCTCCGGTGACTCAGCATCTGAATAAAAGCTTTTTTTTTTCCTCCCCCTTGTGTATCTACACGGAATTTCAATATAAGGCGTCTCAATGTTACTCTTTCCCAAGGCTACAAACTAAGGAGAAAGCTTCCCCTTTTGTTTAGTTGAAGAAATCATCAGGCGCACCAGCTCGTCCCAGAACAGGGTTTCAGGGCCAAGGAAATATTTTGGGCAGGTGTGTTTATTTCATCTGTGCTGACAGTGCCAAGCTCCAGCACCATGAAATCAGGCCACTTTGCCTGTATCCTGCTGGGCACAAGCGTTCAGAGAGGGACTTTGGGCAGCCCAAAAGGCTATCCAAAGGGCAGGGCTGTTCACGGCACCCCGGGGGCTGTCTATGCCCCACCACCACTGTGATGCTGGATGCAGCATTCCAGCAGTGTGCGGATGCGGTCAGGTGCCAGGACCTGTCAAGACCAACCAACCCAGCCCCTGCCAGGTGCACCGCGAAGACAGGGAGCGCTTACACCCATTGCGCTGCCTCTCCTGGTCCGCAGGATGCCGGGGCAAGTGACTAAAAGATGGAAAAAATGCTTGAAGTCGGCCAGGCAGAGCTGAGCCTGCATGGGGGCAGGACAGCATCCACCACTGTTGCTCCAGCACAAGCCATCTCACAGCCCCACGCTCGCTGCAAGTGCCAGGGAAGATTGAATTTCCCCAAGGGATGCTGACCTCGCTTTTACCTGTGCTCAGAGGCATGTGCCACCAAAGCCTGCACAAAACCCCACAAGCTGCCATGTGCGTCGCTCCAGCCAGGGAGTGTTGTGTCCCAGGTCCCTTTTTTGAAGTGATGTTTTTCCTTTAAAAGTGATGATGCAATATGCGATTGTCCTTTATAGGGTCTCTGCACGAATTTTGCCCATATCTGACCTGACTTGTGAGATTTTACAGCAAAGGTTTTCCTGGCTGCCCCTGCAAACTGCAAGGGGAACACCACAAAAAAATAAGGGAAAATGCAAAGGAAATTGTTTCTTGGTGGGTAAAGAGGAGAGTACTTTTTTTCCTGTCTGTTGTATGATTTTATAGAGTTTTGCAACCAGGAATTTTATGCCATGCTTAGGTGATCTGACATGCAAGCAGCAATAAATAAGAGCATTTGTTCTATTTTCAGGATGATATGATAAAATGTTAAAATAGGAGTCTCAAAGCACAGTGTACAAATATTTTAACCTCTGGTGTCATGTCCAACTGTTATTTTAGTATTGAAAAGGCAACAGTTCCCTAAAAGTGACCACTGCACCGTAAACGGACCAAAGGAAATGCAGAGGGAGTGTGGGAGCTATTTATGCCAGTGAGAGACACCACACAAATCACACTCATACTTAATTCTGTCTGATTATTAGCATGCATTTGTGTGGGCAGTGGAGGAATCTGCTTATTAAATACCTCTTTGAAATCCATTATCTCAGCCCCCATATTTTGGAGTTAAACATGCAGAGATCTAATGAACTCAGTGAGTCACCCTCTCAGCAAATGCCAAAGACAGTTCAGTGCATTTAGCACTATCACATATACAATTATTGCTTCAGAAGCCTGGCAAAATAACAGAACCACCCAAAGCAATTATTTAGGTGATATTAGTAAGTAGGGTGCAGCGTTCTTTGCTGAACAGGCAAGAGTCCTTTTTATAAGCATCTTCCCATGCTGTTGAGGCTGGAAGTAGTTGGTAAAATTATGCCTGCAGAAAAGTTTAACTCACCCAATGCAGCACAAACATTACAGAGGGGAGCAAAATGAGTCAATCTTTCCTTGCCTCTCAGACTGGTGGCTTAGACTTTTGTAAGCAGTCGGTGGTGGCTTTCTTTTCTCTAGAGAGGGGCAGAGCTGGCGGGTGAATCTTTGAGGCCAAGGGAGATGATTGCACATCATTTTATCCTCTGTCTTGGCAGAGAAGCAGCAGCATTCAGCTCGTCTTTTCTGGGCTCTGCCAAAGGCAGAAAAAGCAACAGGGCCATGATGATTTTCTTGCCCTCTACTGTAAAAGGATGAGTAAGTCTCATTAAAGAGCTGTTGTGGTTATTACGAAGTAATTTTTAGTAATGTCTTGGACCTTGGTTTTGTAACCATCTTCCACAAGAGAAGGCCAAATTAAATTTTCATGGTCTTTGCATCTATGAGAATGCTGGGGTTGCACAGAACATAGAATCATAGAATGGTTTGGGTTGGAAGGGACCTTAAACATCACCTAGTTCCAACCCCCCTGCCACAGGCAGAGACACCTCCCACTAGACCAGGCTGCTCAAAGCCCCATCCAGCCTGGCCTTGAACACCTCCAGGAATGGGTCACCCACAACTTCTCTCGTGTGTCTCACCACCCTCACGGTGAAAACTTCCTTCCTGATATCTAGTCTAAATCTACCCTCTTCCAGTTTGAAACCATTACCCATTGTCCTATCACTACATGCCCTTGTAAGTAGTCCCTCTCCAGCTTCCTTGTAGGCCCCCTTCAGGTACTGGAAGGCCGCTATAAGGTCTCCCAGAGCCTTCTCTTCTGCAGGCTGAACAACCCCAACTCTGTTATGTCAATCTTGGGTTTAGAAAACAAGTTACAAACACTTATCCTTGCTATATAGTATCTGAATATTTACCTAGTTGTACTTGGAGGACAATTAAGAAAACAAAATGTAATTGTTCTGAGCACTCACGTGAATAACAGAAGTGAGTATGAATAATGATCCAAAGCTACTAGAAGGTTATTGTGCATCTATTTGCTGTCAAGCTATTTTAACTTTGAATATGCTGAGGTCAGAGCTCAAGTATGTCTGTATTTTGATGCAGATTTTTAAGCTTGTCCCAGAACATAATGTTTTGGTAGTGCTCACAGACTGCATATCAGCAGGAACTCATAAAACATCTCTGAAAGGAGTTGTGAAGGGTGGCACTGCTGCCAGACGTGGTGCCTGTTCCTCTCATGTCATTATTAGGAGGGTAAAACAACTGTGTTTTTATTGTAGTCCTTTTCTGTCAGAAAGCACTTCTTTTAAGCATTAGGTTTTACGTAAGTAAGGGCCAGTGGAGAGGAAGGAAATATCCTCCTCTTGCCTCTGTCCCCTCTTTCCATGCCCTGGCATACAATTACTGCTCTCTTCTTCATAGCGGCTCCCATGCCATACACCATGTTTGTACAGGGAGGAAGAAACCGTGGACACTTGATACTGTTAATCAGTCTTGGATCAAGAGAAGGACATTAGCTGTACAATATTTTTTCTGCAGTCTGTCCAACCCTGAGTCTGACACCATCCTCCAGCAATGCCCAACTCAACATGTCTATCAGACTTGGCACAGGGAGACCAGACATTTCCATGGTGGCAGGAAAATCCCAAGCTGTTTGGCCTTTGCACAACATGTACATAATGTTCTGCTGCTTCCAGGTCTATGAAATGGTCTGGTTTGTTTGGGGGATATGGAAATGGGCTGTTGCTCCATTCTTTCTGTGAAACCAGCCCAGTCTTCTTCATATATAATTTGCTGTCCAGCCCTAAGCTTTCTATGTCAAACCAAATCGCAAAATAAATAATGAAAATACCCTTTTGATAAATCTGAGTCAAAATTATGATGCAGTGAAATGCCGAAGTTAAGACTCAACAGCCTTGGTGACTATTAAGCAGGTATTCTTTATTGCAGCGCCAGGCGCACAGGGGGATTGATCCACCTAATGTGCATGCCGACTGCTAGTTTTCCAAGAAATGATTACCTATTCATTAACTCATTATTACAGGTTACTGCCCACTCCCGCATGCACACTAGAGTCTCTCGGTGGTCTTCAGAGACATCTGGTGGTCGTTTACTTCCTCCACTCCTCTTCATTGTTATGACCTTCTGGGTGAATTGCAGGCCTCTACTCCTTTATTCTTGCTGGCACATCAAAAGTGTTACCTTTGACTAGTCTCTACATCCCTCAGTAATCCTGTGACCCTTGTTTTGAGAGATAAGCTTCTACTAGAAGGTTATATTGTCCTAAAGCATTCTTTCTTAAAAAATAGGAGATAGGTTCTGATATTTAGTACTACAACTGTTGCATCTGCTCTTTGTACAGCCTTAAGGTACCCAGTCTCCTAAATTAAGCTCCTACTCTAATTTACAGTTCTAATATATTAAGCCCCTACTTCAATTAGTTTACAGCTTTAATATATCAAACCCTACTTCAATTATAAGCAGCACAAAATATTCCTACTTTCCCTTGAAACTGATTTTAAGGACAGTGATGCTAATGGAAAGGGTGACAGCTTATTATTCACCATAGCTTGTAGTCTGGGAAGCAGTGATATATTTATGCAGGCAGTTTAAAAAAAAAAAAAAAAAAAGGAAAATACCGACCACAAACAAAAGAAGAAGAAATGATTGTGCCACCTAACACATAAGGAACAGGTATGACAAACAGTCAACTGGATGTTACAGAGACCAAAAATATAAATGTTTCAGAAAGGGATTAGACAAATTAAGGAGCTAAATGAAACTTTCCTGATGGCTTTAAATTTCTAAGAACTCTTGGCTGAAAGCAAGGGATGCTATGAGGGAAGGCTTGTGCTCTGTCCTGCTGTTCACCTGCATGTTCATGTTTATCAACCTTACTAGAAATAGGACAGTTGTGCTAAATAAACCTTTGGTATGGCCCAGCTCAGTCCTTTTTACATCTTTGCGTAAGGAAGCACACAGTTATCCCTGTGGGAGGACAAATGCAGCGAGCAGCATCTGGTGTGCCACTGAGGATGTAGCCACTCTCCACATGAAGAACGTAAAACTGTCAACAGGTCTGGGGTTCCTGAGCCCACTCCCCTTTGCTGTAGTTTCTTCCAAATTTTAAATACATGAGAAAGGGATGGGGTTTTTTTGATCTGAGGATGTAAGAGCCAGGGTCATTAGTGTGATGGCTGAAGTCCTCTGTGGATTCAGAGAAGAGGTACTGCGTAGGAGCAAAAGTTGTTCGAGCTGCCTCGATGCCCAGTTAGTCCCACGACATCCTAATATGCCCAGCAGGATTTACAGATAATGTTTGTCAGAAGAAAATCAATTCTGTTCGCAATGGGTGAAATTTTACTTGCTTTCTTCTTTTTTTTTCTTTTTTTTTCTGTATTTTTTTTTGTTTAGTTGCATTTTGGTTAGCAGAGGCCACTAAACAACCATGAGCTTGCAGCAACTTTCTGCTGATGACAGCCTAAACTGGATTTAGTGGATACTCTAGAAGTGACACTTCATGAACTAATTATAGGAGCAGCTGTTTTTCAGCATCCAGGAAGGATAATTCCAGACTGACACAGGGACACAGAAAACCACTGCTCCAGTGATCTCTCAGCTGAGCACTTACATCACTTGATTGCTCAGAGATGTGAAGTATTTCACTTGAAGCCCATGATGGATCCATCCTGCCAGTTGAAAAAATTCCTACTGAAGAGCATTGTACCTAAATTATAGTTAAATTCCGCGAGAATCAATGAAATATTGAAACTGATGAAACAACACTTTTGCCAAAAGACTTTTTTCCACCAGAAAACATTTCACATCAAATTTTATAAGCAGCTGGGTGCTGAATGTTACAAGCAGGGCAATCATCTGGCTCTTTCTGTGGGGGAAAGCTGAGTTGACGCTGCTGACTGTGAGGAAGAACCATTTCGCACCTTCACTGTTTGTGTTTAGGGTAACCAGGGGTTATGTGGCCATGTGTTTGATGGGGAACTGATGAATTTCTGTAGTGATGTCTCCCCGCGGGGCGCTCCCTCTGCAAATCCCCACCATCATTTCAGGTTACCCCAAGCCCAGCCTCTGCCCAGGCAAGGAGCAGGAAGGGTGCCCTGGACCCCACTGTCCCAGTGGGTTACATACTGCCTTCATGGCAGCATGTACCTGAAATCACCCATCAGTTTAATGAGGTGAAGTGATAATGACATAACTTATGATGTGTACAGGTGGGGAACAGGAGCAGGCTGAAAAGTAGAAATGGCCTTTATCATTCCTTCCCCTATCCCTCAGCTCTTACTGCTTGTTTCTTTTCTCATCACCTTTAAAATTGTATCCACTTTCTTCTTACCCAGCAGCATCTCTCTTTGTGGGGAAAGGTTACCAAACCAATTTCAGGCACTTTAAATTAAAACACGTTTTTGCAGGAAAGACCTAGAAAATCATAAAGAGGGCCAGCTACAAGCACACGCACACCAGAGCCTACTGCTACATGTCCTGTAGGGAAGCTCAACCACAAAGCCTGGCCCCGATCCTGCAGGCCCACACATATGATGGTGCTGGTGACTTGCACACTCTTGGGTTTAGCACTTATTTTGTGCTTTCACAGGCTGTAGCCTTCAGCATTGCAGCCTGTGTAGCCTCTACTCTTTGGACAATAACCATCAGGTAACTCCACAATCCTAGAGGGTCCACATTACCGGTTTTTTGTTGTTGTTATTGCAGTAGTTTTCATTTAAATGCAAATTTCATGACCTATACACCAAGAAACTGAGCGTTCCTTTGGGCACATTGTGTCCTCTTCTCCAGTGCAGATCTCAACCCTGCTGTTGAGACAGTGTAGCACCTAAGATGCTTATACCTTTGCCTACCCTGGATTCCATCTATTACTCCAACTATCTATATGGGTCAGACTTTTTTAATGTAAGGTTTATATGTCACTGGAGTAAAAAGTGTGAAATGGCAGTAAGCATGTAGGGCAATGGCTGCATGTTGCTTGCAAGCAGTTGCTTCCTTAGGTGGTGCATTGTATGTTGGAGTTGTGGGGATGCTCACAAAAAGTGATGGCATGTGATACTGTGAGCGGGCATTATCAGAGTGCTGTGGCTCACCAGGGGACTAGGAAGACTGTAGATGCCCTGGCAGGCCAGCCTTGAGGAGAGATGCTCCAGAAGAAGAGGAAGAGGGGCTGTGCAGGGATAGGGGGAGAGCAGTGCAGGCGGGTACAACTCTCCACTCACAGCCTCCTCCCCGCCATCTCTACCCCTGGGCTGCTCTCACTGGACCAAAACACCTCTGTAAGATAAAGCCTCGAAAATACAGTAGGGAAAAGCAGGAGGAAAGGCTTGTTTCTTCCATTTTTTCCTCTCCTGCTCTTCCTTTCATTATTTCTTTTGTTATTGCTTTCCTTTTTCTCTCTTATTTTCTTCCTTTCCCTTTCTCTTCCTCCTGTAACTCCTTAAAGGGTTTTAAAAAGCAGGTGTAAAATTACAAGCCCCTCTTCTTTTTAAAGAGAGAAAAAAACAGAAGTGCAAGGGTTTATGATGGTTTCTCATGCCATGTTCCACCTGACAGTGCCTCACCTTGTCTCAGTCCCACCTCAGCACCTGCAGCCACACGTGGCAGCGGCTGTAGGGCAAAGGTACAGCCAAGAGGTCTCTGTGCACATGAACCGCTTTGAGATGGCTTTTGTATCAGAAAAAGTGCAAGTATATAATTTTGAATTTAATTTTATCGTTGACAGTTTGAGTTTGCGTTGAGGTGAGGATGCCCGAGACGGCGTTGATGTGAGGATGCCTTAGTGATGGGGGCACCAGCCCAGGAGTGCAGGAAACTCTGCTCAGCTCCCTGCTCTCCGACAGGCCTCCAGTGAGAGTTTGGGCTGCTCGTGTAGGCTGGCTGAGCGATGGGCTGTCAAACGACCTCCCAGACTGTTAGCACAGCGTTCACCACAGCACCGCAATCAAGGGAAAAAGCCCCCATAATAAGCCGAGGTGGCGAGCGTTTAGCACGTGGGCCACCCCACCCTCAGGGCCTGGAGGGGTCAGAGCAGAGGATTGCAACAGTTCATTTCTTTATAGGTTTAGGCTTAATCTAAATATGTGAATCTGTCTTTCTGCAACAGGATCTTCTGCACGCAGTTCAAACTCTTCTCTTTTCCCTCAATTATCCCTCGGAGCATGTGAATCTTCGTATAACTGTGCTGGAAATGCCCCCAACACATGTAGCCCCTCAGCTGGGGTAGGGAGGATTGCTCAGCGCTGCCTGGCGAGTGCTGCGAGACAGCACTATTCTTGTTCGGCACATCTGTTTGCTGTTTCACAGGCCGTAAAAATACTACAATGGTGACTCCTCCTCAAAAATAAAAGCTTAAGGAATAATTCTTACACCACTGAGTTAATACAACGAGCATTAGCACTGCCCACAGCTATCTGGAATTGATATTCTGTATGAATTATCAGAGGAGTTGGGCTTCTCACAGCTATGAACCTTCACCAGGGTGCTGGGAGGTTGAGATTTGTTTAAGTAGGGGCTGAGATTAAACTTTAGTTACCTTTTTAATACTTCCAGGTTCTAAAAAGCAAAATACCTTTTATATTTTGAGACGGTACCTCTAGGACAAAATATGAAGGGAAAAGGCACCGCTCATATTTCATCTGGATTTCATGGCATTTCTGGCCATATATTTAGGCTAACTCCTAAAGGACAGTTTTAATCAGAATTAATGCAAGAATGCAGTCACAAACTCATTACTTTGGAAGGAAGACAGCTAATTACCAAGTACAAGCATAGGACAAGCAACCTTCATTTTGCATTTTAACTATGCTCTTAACTCAAGAACTATAGACCTATTAAGCTCAGTTATAAATGATTCAGCATCTGATCCCAAACCAAGAAGGGTCTTTGTATTCTTCTTAATAGCCATGGGAGAAGACTGATGAAAATCAAACCAGTAATGTGTTCATGATTATTCAGTGGCTCTTTTATAAGCTTGCAAATTCTGTGTTAACTTGTGCACACTGCGCCTGCATCAACTCAGTGTAGTGAAACAGGTAATTGTAGCCTGAGATTTACTGAAAACATACCCAAAGGCTCTCATATTTTCACAAACCCTGTAACCACTGTGCTCACGCCTGGGGTTTATACTGCTTTAAATAGGTAAGTCTCAACATAGGACTCTAGCAAAATGCCACAAAAGCATTTCTTACTGCTATTTTCCAAAATAAAATGTTAAGCAGCAGAATTCCTATGCTGAAAGCCTAAATGGGCCCTTCTATTAAGAAAGTAGTCTATAAAGAAGTTTTCTTTCATTTGTCTTTTCTCTGTAGTGTGCTTGACCTCCTGATAAATTGGTTGATGAAAATATGGAACAGCTTTATTTCTTGTGCACATAATTTTGCCTAAGTCAGTAATAACTTGCACATAGTTCTCAAAATTTCAGCATACAGTTCCTCAGTGTGTAGTTAGTGGTTCTCCTATGGTAGTTTTTTTTTAAGGAAATCCACTTCTGGTGAGTTTCAGAGCTGCGTAGACTGGGGACATTTTTATGCCTAAATTTTGAAAAGTAAGAAAGTGAAGAAAAACCCATTAAAGGAGATGTGACACTGTGCTTGCTGCCAGGTACAAGAAGAGAGCATTTCAGGATATTCTACTTATACACAAAATAATAAAAAGGTTACTGAAGCCCTGGCTTTGATTTGTCAAGCCAACAAATCTGGTAATAAAGACACATCAAAAGCTGTAAGAGTTTTGAATCTGGAAACAGATCCCCTAAAATAAAGTTATGCATACTAAGCAGAGTTTGCAAACCCCTGTGGTGTGTGTGCCTGAGTTCCCCGGGGAACAGGTAAGTTCTGTGCATCTCCAACACTTTGCTGTGTATTATGGTCTTCACCATAAATCTTCATTAGTCAGCTTGCCACCTTTCTCTCTCTCCTCCAAAGTCAAACACAGAAATAGATGAGGATTGGTGTAAACACAAGGCCTCTTTATTTTTCTTCAACAGTACATGACTTCCCATTTAGCATGATCAAAACCAAGCAGAACAGCAGAAATCTTATCTACCATTTTTCCTAATGCATTGCTCTTTCTTGAAACTACACGAGTACAACAGGAAGGATAAATTCAACATTAACTCCAGTTAGGCATTTTTCACAAACGAAAGAACCAGATCCTCTACGCACAACGGGCAACAAGCAGACAAAAACAAGGACCAGAATCAGAAAAGCTTACTCTAGTGAGATGTGAACTCTCCTTTGGGGAAAGAAGGTTCGTCTTGAAGCAAGGGCTGCAAACTTCCTCAGCTAAGGAGTTTGTGCAACTGCTTTTTAAAAGCTTAATCAGCTAAAGCTGTTAAAGGAACACACAATCCAGCTCCGAAGCCACAAGGCCAAACAGGACACAGAGATCGAAGCCTTCAGTTATCACTAACACTGGTCCCTTCTACTGAAGGCTTATCTCCAGGGAGTTTTTGTATCTAAATGGCCTAGGAGCACTTGGCTAAGCAAAGCCTTTAGTGACTTAAGTGCAGATCAAGGTAAAACATTTGTATGTTTTTGTCAGCTGCTCACAGTTTATGTCCTGGTTTTGGCTGGGTTTAATTGTTACCAGCTGACTCAAGTCATTAAGCCAAATCACTGAGTCTAAGAGCTGTGCAAACATAATAACATCTACCTGATGGGACAGTACTTTTGAGATGAAGTGCTAGGCAGGTGGGCATAAGATTGCCTTTAAGGCTTATCCTTCTCTCAACTCCAGTCATTCAGCATAGTTATTTTCTAACTAAAACCGACGGCATGAGAAACCACAAACTAAAGCCAGAATTAAAGTGAATACACACGTCTGACTCCTGACCGGGGGAGGAAGTGTGAGTCTAGGCATGACTATTGCCTTCACTCTACAGAAGTGACTGCCTCCGTAGAAGCCACAGGGGACCCCATTGGTTGGAGCACACTCTGATTCAGGGCATTTTCCAAGAAAGAATTTCCACTGAAATTTCCGGGAAACTGCCCTCCAACAACATTGCTCAGCCTTTTGAGGAAAAACTAGCAGTCCTATTAACTTTACACAACAGATTGTTGTTGATATTGCTGATGTCCTTTTGACTTCCCAAGAATTGTTTTTGTTGCTGTTGCTGTTGCTGTTGCTGCTGGTTTTAGTACAGAGAGCCTTGCAGATGTCATTTGCTGGCTGCTCTGTTGAAAGAAGAATGAGCTGTTCCACATACAGTAACAAGGGCTTAAAAAAACCCCTAACTTTAAGCCAAAGTTCCTAGTACCTAGAAATTCACTACTAGGTATATGCTCGTGTAATTTAAAACGTGCTGTGCTCTCTGCAGCGTGCTTAGCTTCAAAACAACATGATTTTTAAACCAGCTTATTTTCACTTACTCTAGTCACACCAGCTGCCTGTCTGCCTGTCTCGGACTCAGTCATCACTGTGCCACCAGGCACATGACAGAGGATGACGTCTGGGGCACACAGGAGCAGAGATTCTTCCCCGGGACCAGACTAGTTCAGTCTCTGACCTGGCCAATGCCAAATGTTTCACAGGACATGTGGACGTAAAGCATAACGTGCCCTTGCATCACGTTTCTTCTGGACTTGTTACAGGTAATTTTGATTTAAATCTTGAAGTAGAGGTTGAGAAGTTGAAAAACATTATATAATTATGCTACGATTAGGGCTTATATTATCATTTGGGCTTATATTATTGAGCAGGTAAGTAGATCTGTTCAGTTGCAGGGCCTCAATGACTTTCAGAAGGAACAAGGTCTGTGATTTAAGAGAACATTGCCTGAAAAGGTATTCTCTTTCCTGAGCGTTTCCCACATAAAACTTCACTGACGTGTCATCTTGCTTTTATGAGTTCCTCTCGTCTAGCTTCTTTCTACTTTGCATTATTTTGTATTCTGCTAACACCTTTTCCAAATCTCTTCTCAAATTCATTTTTTTCCCAGTCCTTTCTCAAATTTTCAAAATCCTTTGTCTTTTTTTTTTTAAATACCTTCTACATGTACACTGTCATTTTAGAGATGAGTTGACCATTGCTGCATCCAAGACTGCAGGTAAGGCAGTCTGCTTACTCATACAAATCCAGTATTTTAAAAGCTGTCCACCATACCATCTGTTATGGATTGTTCCTAGAAATGCTTAAAGCAATATTTTTAAACAGCTTGTCTGAGCAATGTTGTTAATATCTTTTCCTTTTAAAGCTGGGATATTCTTTGAAAGAACTTGGGCTTTTTATTTTTCAAGCCTTGCGTATTCTTTTTAAATGTATAATCAAGAATAGTTACATTCTCCTTTGCTTGATAGAACAGTAGGTATTTATCAAGGATTATTAGCTTTTGCTAATTTGCATTGCATAATCACTATTAAAATTTTTTAAAAAATAAATTTCCCTGTAAATATTTTTAAATTAAAACATTACTATTCATGTAGGCTTTCATAAAACCATTATAATTTTTTTCTTTCATGAGTGTATAATCAGGCACAGACCTTTAAACGGGGTCATTTTAACGTTTCTTTTTCTAACAGGAAGTCCACTTACAATACTGAAAATGTTCAGTTCAGTGAATACACATTTTTTTTCTTCTACAAAGCTTTCTGATTGCACAAAAACCACAGAATAAATATAAACATTAGGCCAAGGCAACAATTTGAAGTGCAGAACTCCACTTGCCACACATGAATAATTCAAATAACGCTGCATAATGCATAGGCGATACTTACTAGCATTTCATTAATAATCAAAATCTAAAGTGACACAATGAGATCAACATATAACAGTAATTCAAATACATTCCATTTATAATAAATAAGTACTCGTCTGAACATAGAACACATTAAGCATATTATCCCAACAAGCAAGCTTTCCACAAACTACCCTTTTTTTTTTCCTTTGTCTGAATGGTGTGCTAACATTGAACACAAAGACACATTAAGAAACAAAGATCCCATCCACAATTTGGCAAGAGCACTAATGAGGTGTGGTATCTGCAAAGAGTTGCATGTACATTTTTCCAGAGGTTTTATCTGAAGTCAGTAGCGCTGTGTCGATTGATACTAACTGAAAATTATCCCTTTTCTTTCCTTCCACTTACTCATCTCCCCTTTGTCTGGTTGCCTAATTTTTAATTTTTACTTTTTTTTTCTCTTTTTTTTTTTTTTTTGGAAGAGGGAGGGAGATGGAAGGAGGTTGCTTTCATTTGTCTTCAGCCACTAAATTCTGTGACAATGAGGATGGAGGGGGAATAGTCCCAGTCCTAGCCTCCATTAGCATTTTGGTTTGAGACAGTAGTGCTGTTCTGAAGTGAATTCCCAACCATCCTCCCTTATTGAACCTTGGTTCAGTTTGTGGAGTGGTTTTGGTACACAAGGATTAAGTTTATTTTGGAGGAAGCCACACTGCAGGCCCAGCTGTATGCCAAATGTACTCCAGCCTCTAAAAGAGATATTACGAGTCTGAACCAAATATTTGGCCTGCTTCAAACTGCATATGCAGTGGGGATATTTAGCCAAGGAAAAAGACTATATGTAGTCTTAAGCTGCATATAGTGTAGATGTATGAGTCTCAGCTTTCATTGACTGATCCTCCCCTACTGCACCAAGTATCTTGGCAATCTACACAGAGCCAGAGTCCTAAGGATCGAAACAACTTCACAATGGGATCCTCAGGGACTTTCCCAAAATTACTTCAGAGAAGTGTGGCTACTATATCCTCTGTATCTCCTAAAACATTAAGATTTCTGTGCTTATGCTATCTTCCACTGAACAAGCTTTTCACAGAATCACAGAACGGTAGGGGTTGGGAGGGACCTCTGGAGATCATCTAGTCCAAGCCCCCTGCGAGAGCAGGGTCACCTAGAGCAGGTTGCACAGGAACGCGTCCAGGCGGGTTTTGAATATTTCCAGAGACGAGACTTCACCACCTCTCTGGGCAGCCTGTTCCAGTGCTCTGCCACCCTCAGAGAAGTTCCTTCTCATGTTTAGGTGGAACTTCCTATGCTCAAGTTTGTGCCCGTTACCTCTTGTCCTGTCACTGGGCACCACTGAAAAGAGCCTGGCCCCGTCCTCCTGACACCCATCCTTTCAGTATTTATAAGTGTATTCCCAGTTGGCAAATATGCAACCCCTCCTCCCCCACAAATCTTTTAAGAAGAAATGCTGAATCCCATTCTTAACAACACTACAAAATAGTGGGAAAACAATAAAGTCAGAGACAGTTAAGGCTACCACTAAAATAAAAGCGCTGATATAATTCATAGCTCTGGAAGCGAAGAAGTAGGGCACAAACATACATTGTCCACAAGACTGTGTAATCTTTCTCCGCCCCAAAAAACATTCTTGCAGGAAAGCCAAAGCTGAAAATCATGCAACTCCCTAAAAATAGTTTCAAACAGTAACTGGGAGGATTAAAACAGGTATCTCACAGATCTTTGGTTTTGGAACATGAAATTTGGTCAATTAAATTCATGTCAAAATTCATGAGGAAAAATGCTCCCTGAATCAGGAAACCAAGTTAAAGAGCTGAAGATTGTATTTGCCGAGCAAGTGTGCTACTGTGTAGGTGATTGGGACACAGGAAAAACAAAACGGTTAAGAAAACACCCTGAATGGAATGTGGAAATCTTACTCCTTAAATCTTGACTCCTAAAGCCTTAGGAATCACTGGACATAATGGACGGGAAGGCTGTACCTCCGCAAGCTGACGGCACAGCGCAGTGCCCTGTGAAGACACCTGAGGGAGCTCTCCATGAGCAAGCCACGTAGCTGCACTCAAGTGCAAGCCAATATCCCCTGCTGCTCAGTAGGGCTACTCAGCTTTGGAAAAAAAAAAACAAAACAACCACACTGAAAAGACTGTACTGCTTTAAGTGCCCAAGCTAGCTTTTAGACTTTCATTCGATGCTATACTGTCTCATAGTGGAGCAACCATATAGAAGCATCCTCATATAGGAGCAACCATAATGGTACATAAACTCCAAAAATGACTTTAAAATCAGAAAGTTATCAGTGACGTTGGGCCGAGCTCCCTCTCCGAAGCAGACATGAAGTGAGACTTCGGTTCAGCAACCTCCCTTGTTTTGTGAACAGAGGGAAGTCCTGTGCCTTTATATCGCCAGGCAGCGAGGTGAGAGTGTGAAACAAAGCTCAGTGAATCAAAGGAGTTTGAAGCAGGCCTGAAAATCCTATTCAACACGTTTATAGTAACTCAATACAATATTGTCTCTATTGATACTGAAATTAAAGCTTACATCCTTTGTGTTGCAAAAACATAATGAAGAAACAAGAAGCAACTCCCTCCTCAAACTAATTTCGAAAAAAAAGAAAAAAAGTCCCTGATAAAAAGCAGGGAAATATGTTTTTTAAGAAAGGAAATTGCACAGATTTCCAATTTCACCTGGAATCGTACAGGGCTGGAATTATGGTTGCCAAGTGGAGAGACACAAAAGAGCATGTTAAAGCTGAGCTGCTTTTTCCAGTGATGAATTCCACCTCAAGTCAAAGGTGATAATGGCCGTAAATGGCCTATTTCTCTTGGATTTTTTTAAAGCCCATTCCCTTTCCTTGCAGAAAGCAGAAGGGACATACTATCATCCTGCCTGAAGAGTCAGGAGCAAACGAGTTTGCGAAGGTTCTGCTGGAAGCTGAACCAGATGAAGCACTCCCCCTAGCACAGAAAAACCTCTTTCATTTGTTTGCTGCCAAGTACCCTGCTCAGGTATCTTAGTGCCTGCTCCTAATTTATCACAAGTTTCCTTCAGCTGTCGCTCAGCTGAAGGCAATTCAATGAAGTGGGTGGGACATAAGGTTGACCACTTTTAGATTTAGGAACAAAATCTGCAGAAACACAGTTTCAGCTGGCAGCATCACAGAACGATGCAGCCCTTCCCGCTCACTCAGCCCAGCTCCCTGTGTCTAACGCACTGTTTCTTATTTGGTTCTTCCACCAGTTTGCTTCTGTCCTACTACATATGACAAATCTGAACTCTTTGATAATAAGGACTCTTATTTATTTATAAATAAACATTTCTTATCTAATTTATCTTAAAAAAATAATGTTTTAAATGAAATAATTACTTTTTTTAAAAAAAAAAGCTCCAAAAGAAAACCAAAAAATGTTCTAAATGCCCCAAAACGTCACTGATTTTTCCATAACTTGGTGGTAATATTATGGAAATTGCATTCTTCCGTGATACTCATTATCTGCAAAATAATTTACTAGCACTGGCTTTTTTTAAAATTCAGATGTATTATAGACAATGAGAGTCTCATTGCTCTTCATAATGATTCCTACACTATTATTAAAAGGAACTGCAGGTGTCCCCTTTAATTAAGGTATTTACCAAATCCCTTATCAATGCACACATGCTATTTTTACAGCGGAATTTAGATATCTGTTTCCTCTAGAACTGTGACAAATTTGTTAAAGTAATTCTTGACAGGTCTAACAAAATCTCTAATGTTTGCAAGTTTTAAAACATTAAACAAAAATGAGGTGTCATTCCTGATGACCAGGCACTGTGCTCAATCAATCTTTTCCAAATCAGATGCAGAATGATCAGCGGAGTATTTTGCAAAGGGAAATGGATTTATACTGAACTTGAAAAAGGAACAACTTGCTTTCCAGCCACATACACTTCAGAAATATTCCGATCGTCACCTGAAATAACATGGTCAAAACAGAAATTTGCACATAAATCCATGCACTGATTTAATGAATGAAAACTATGCAAACCACAAAATCAGTTTTGGAATACAGCATTTGCAGCAACCCTTTCCTAGGACTGAGAAAGTTTCTTTGGGGAGAAAAAGTCAGGGCTACCACAAAGATCAATGGATATTTAAACTACCCAAGTTTTTTTTAAGAAATAAACATAGCATTCAGCTGCTGCAATGGTGTCATGGGTTTTGTATATATTTGGTAGATTCAAATGCTGAAAATGCTACGTATCAGTACAGAAAACGTATTGTTGCGCAGTGCTTGAACTAGCTCAGGTACCAAGCAGCAGTAAAGCTGATTTGCCTCAGCCACCATCTCCAAAAGGCAAAAACCTAATTAGAGAATGACACAAATGTGGCCAGAACTAACACCAGTTACCTCTACATAACAACACAATGGGCAACGTAGCTCTTAGTCCAGATGATGCCCTATAAAGAGTATTTGTTCTCTTAGGGGGGGTAGGATGGGTTGTGTTGGGCTTTGTTCCTTTTAAAGGCCCCATTTTTTGTTTGGGAGTGAAAAAAACACAACAGCAACTGGTCTGCAGAAGTCCTTCTGAGTCGAACTGGTTCTGAACTGGTGGTCAACATGTCAGTGTTGCCTTACTGTGAAATACAATTTAGCTCATGCTGTAGATAAAGATAGGAGTGGGAATAAATCTGACAAACTTGGTGAATCTGGTCATGTTAAACTGACTATTTAACTATGTCGCAAAGAACAACAGTTAAGCCACTTAATTATTACTCAGTATTTATAAATAAATATCAATAAATGTAAGTAAATGCATATTTAGTTAATGTAAATAAATATTAATATTACTAAATAGTGAGATATTTATGTCTATAGACAATTTAAATCAATATATTTAAGTACAGTAAACACATGTACATTTAATTATGTATAAATAAATTTACTATTAACCTCCACATTAATTTAGGTAATTTTTGATGTATGAAACAGCAAGAGAATTTTATGTGGGCTGAGAATCAGAACATACCTAGATACAGGAACTTCTGCAGAGTGTCCTATAAAAAAAACGGGAGAAAATCAAAGTCAAAAAGCAGTATCTGTTATCCCAGATCCTAATTATTTGAAGCTTGAGAGAATCGATAGAAATAGTTTTCCCAAATATTCCTACTAACAGTAAAATCAAAACCTTATTTGCACGTTTTCTAATAAATAACTTTCAGTAAGGAGGCTATATGTTTTAGGAAGAAAACTGCACAAGTTTGACAGTACAAACAAATATATGCCTAAAACAGAATACTTCCCCTTCCTCTTTTTTGGAGTGCTCATTTACTTATTGAAAAATCAGACAAACTTGTAAGCATTTTTAAAGTCCTAAGAACTGCTAATTTAGATGAATAGGTTTAGACTTAAACTGGAAAATATTTTTTCCAGAATTATTTGAATTAGGAAAAAGATTTAAAAGTTAAAGAATTTAATCTAATCCAGATTACTGTGTCTGAAACAGATTAAGGAACAATTACATCACCATTTATACCCACATTTCTAAGTAAATGGTGATATTCAGAATAGAGATGGCAATGGACGGGCTGGCCACATCAGTAAATTCAAGTAACTGTTGTTCATTACCTTTTTTTAATCCTAAAAGGGTTTTGTATGAGAAGGTGCGCCCATTGCATAATGCCAATATTGCTTATATGTGTGCATGAAAACTGTGCTTTGAAGTCAAATAAGTTGTCTTGAGTAAATTTACAGTGGCAGTGCAGTCAAGGCAACCTAGTCTTTACCTGGGAACCGGTTGCCATTTTTGAGTTTGAAGTCAAAGTGTTAACGAAAACTAAATTGCTTTTTCTTGGCTGCCATTTGTCGCTGCAAAGGCTAACTCTAATTGTCAGGTTGGGCTAATAAAACACACATTAAAAAATGTTACATGCATTTTTGCTCACGGGGATATAGGGACTGTCACTAGGGACAGCAAGATTCTACAAAAACCCAATCGCCAAACAAACTTCTTGGGCTGAAACACAGACACCGGTGGTGTAGTACCCTCGATTCCTGTTACTGGAATAACTCTCAAAAGACTTATTCTGGCTGTATCCCCACATCGTTCCCAGTAATTTTTTTGATCATTAATCCAGTTCCAATTACCTCAAAATTATCAGCAGAGAACAAGTCAAAAGGGCTGTCTGAAGCCTTTGTGTTGATTAGCAGTGCATCAAATTCTTTGCCGACCTCAAAGTTTCCAATCACATCGTCTAGTCCTAGAGCTGAGGAAGAAAATAAGCTCACAAACAACTCTTCAAAGCAAGCCACTTTCCACCATGTGAAAGCACCTGGCAACTTACTTGAGATGTTCATAAGAAAAACTACAAGAATTTAGATGATCACATGGAAAAATAGGAAAGCAAATTCAACAATGAATATTTTAGCATCTGAGTTCTTACGCAACTTCTCAGTAAAGACATGTATATTTTGGTGAATTTCTGAAGGGTCGTGGTTCTGCTACACCATCTGTTAAGGGTAAATGAAATGTGAGAAACAGTTTGAACTCCTCTTTTGATTTTTGTTCTTTGGATATTCTCCCTTGATTTTGTGTCACTGCAGATCTGGCGTATAGGCCACTAACTGTTTAAAGTGGAATAATAATCATTTACATTGCAAAAACATTAAAGCTCCAAAAGGGGTAATGAAATGAAATCAGGGAAACAGTAAAGTATATAATAATACTCCCTTTGCTAAGGCAGTATTGGATTTGTTTAAACAGTTTAAGCCACTTTGACAGGTTGTATAGACTTATTACAAGAGTAACATATAATAATACAATAATAAAAGAGGTGTGCAGAGAGGATAACAGATAACTAAGGATAATTAGCAGGAACAAAGAACAATATGGTGTGGAAAAAAAATCACAGCCAGATCTGAAGACCTCATACCCACCTGTAAGGCTTGTCTTGTGGTCTGTTATTTAGCTTTGTTATTTCAAAGCTTCATTACAACCTCTGGTTCTCAGATCCACAAGCACTGAAAATTTACAGTTTCATCTTCAGCAACTGGGTGCTTGTGAGTGCTTAGAATACCTAAAGAGAGGTCTTTGTGTCTCCTTGGAAATGATTTAGGATAGTTTTAAGTGGTACAATGTATCTGTGTATTAAACCAAGTTTTCCAATACTTTGGAGTTAAACTAAGTTATCAAAGGGGATAATATCTGCAAATAATTTGTTCCCTTGTTTTCAGATTGCTCCAGTCTGACGAAGGAACTTCAACCTCCAGTGAACTTCACAATACCTTCACAAAAATATTTTGACTACCTACCAGTTCCAACTAAAATGAAGTGATCTCATATTCCTTCAGGTTTATGAGCAGAATGCAATTTTCAGATTAAACACAAGAGGGTGACAAGTGTTTAGGAGTCTCAGCAAAGCAAATTATTGCAATGAAGAATCACTCATTTAAATTTCTGCAAACTGTACTTGTCCAGGTTACTGAAAGGTTGTATGAGTTATGTTGTTCTACCCTTGAAAGTGATTCAGTAAGGATAGAATAGTTCAAAATCAATATACACAATAAAGATATTGCTAAGTAAATCTAAGAACTCAGGTAAAACAAGCAAAAGAGTAGCTAGGATGGCAAACCACATATGAGTTTGGGATTTTTATAAGTTTTCCTGTCTGCATCTTAGCTAATTATTCTCAACTTTTATGAGAAGAGTATATATGGTGGGGGAAAAGACCTCTCTTTTTTAGTCCCCTGCCCATTTTCTGCCTTCTCTATTTACCCATTGCATCCTCCCAAAATTCAAATACAGTCCTGAGAAGATCTGTTTGATGACATTTTCATTATATCTTTCCAACTTCCATTAATATTTCACAATGGGGTTTTCTGACAACTGCAGAAATGTTACACTACCACATCTTCAGCAGGTAGTGAGCTCAATTCTGCTACCTGAAACAGTAATAAATTTTTACTTATGTGTGGATTTGCTCTCTGCTAAATCATACAAGTTCCACTAAAACTTTGCTAATTGTAAAATCAGTGTGTGCATGCTGATCATGACAAAACATTCCAGTGAACCAGAATAACCGATACACTACATGACTATATTCTGCAGATGCCACTGTGTCTTAAACAGCTATGGTGCATAACCGGTTTAAACTCTGTACTTTTCTCTGACTGAGGAGTGATTTGTATAATGTTCTGATTTGCTGGAAAGCCGGTGACAAACTGCTTCACTGAGAGTTCAAAAAGCAGAAACAAAATTAGAAACTGATGACAAACAGGATGCATGAGGTTATAGTAATTGCACAGCTTTCTCTCTAAGTGTTGGTTGCTGAGAAAACAAAGTCTTTCCAATTGATGTGATAAATATACAAGCACTAATGACTAAGAAGTCTGAGGAACTTCGCAGAGAAAATGTACAACTGTGGAAAATCATTAAGATTCTATTAATAAACTCTCAATATCGATATGACTACTCTTCTGTAATGAGCCTAGTAAAGATATGAGAGACTGAAGGATATCTCAGCCCAACAGATACCATTTTAAACTTCATCTGGCACCAGAAAATCTGTTAATTCAGCCACCATTTAAAGACAGGGAGATACAACATCAAAAAGAGATGTAGTTCTCTGTGTACATCCTAAAGAAACTTCTTCTTACCTTGGCTTCCTCCTAGAGTGGCTAGTTGAAAAGCTTCTTCAAGAGTTAGTCCTGTTTCGTTCACTTTATTGATCTGAAGGCTATTAGATGCCATCATTGTTTTCCTGATGGCATCAAGCATAGAAGCTGAATATCCACCCGCAACATCTAGAAGGGATCAGGCTCTTAGAAACAAGCTTTGGGAATAATTCTCTGGGTTAAATTTCTATGAGCTTTAATTAAATGTTTCAAAGTGGCAGATGTTGTAAACACAAAAAGTTTTACCGCTAAACGCTATCCCTGGATGCGTAATTTCTAATAAAGGTGCTCTGACATACAAATTCGGCTAAATAGAACATAACACAGAATAACAGAAACCTTTAAAGTTGTTATTCAAGCCCCGTTTACTCTCACAATGGGAATAAAATTGTCTTCATTCAGTTTTGGTTTTCTTTTTAAATACTTTCTTTTAAAAATACTTTTAAATATTTTAAATAAAGTATTTAAATATATTTAAATACTTTAAATACCTGCTCTAGATTTCAGTACTCTAGACTTCATTACTCTAGAAGTAGTGAGGAAAAAAAAATAGGTCCATAGGCCAGAGACATGCTGACTTCTAAATACGAACAAGTAGGCATGTTTTTGGATCTCCCAACCGTTTCTAAAAGTAACCGTTTTTACAACACACTACTAACCTGTACCAAGGCCAAGCTTCACGTTGTGTTTCAGGACATTTTGCACATTTAAAACACCACTGCGCAACCTGGATTGGAGGAAGAAATGTGTTCTGTGTGATACGTGCAGAGAAAGTTCAGGAAGAGTAGGGCTGCAGAGCCATTTCATGAGCAAGGTTCTCAGAACATTTGCAATAGATTTGGTTTATTAAACTGGGATGGAGCATTTGCATTCGTACATCTGAAAGATGGGGTTTAATCACTAAAAATAAAGGCAATTTTTCTCAGTTAAAAACTCCCATAGTTTTATAGTTATCTGCTGAAAATGAGCTCAGTATTATCTGTGAAAAAATCCAAATATGAGGTAAAGTATATTCCAGAAGATAGGAGGTCATTTCAAGAGCAGCAGTAAGTCATCATAAACAAGATATTGATTATGTTAAAGGCAAAATGACTGTTAACATTTAGTACAGTATCCCATGTGGATACCATACAGTATCTTATTTCTGCTTAATCAAAAGAAGACTACATAGCCCATTCCCACTTCCCCAAAACATATGCATACTTTGAGTGGAAGGGAGATGGCCTGAATCTGCCAGTGATAGAACAGTCAAAAGAAATAAAGTTTAAAAAAAGCAATTTGTATATCTATACCTAGATAGATAGATAGCTAGCTACATACATACATGACTATACTGAAAGACCACAAGTCAGTCCAGAGCATACCACGCAGAAGTGGAGCGTGAATGGTCATTCTCAATCCAATATGTCACTTCTGGGGTATGACATACATAGCTTTGTAATGGTAGGTTGGATTCAGGGTACTGTATGAACAACAGCTTTATTTAATTGTACACCATTCTTTTTTTCCTTTTTTTTTTCTTTTTAACTTACGAAAAATTAGAATTGGGGCAGTGTGAAATTGCAGCTCCACGAAGACTAAAAAGTTTCAGCTCTTCTTCAGAAAGATAACAGGCATGAGCCATCACTGTCTAAAGAAAAACAGAATCACCAGTTTACTCAACGTTGCACTTACTTCAGTGCCTGTGATTTTTGCTGCACTGCTTTTAATAGCCAAAAGGACACCTGTTACCATCAAGGAAAATTAAAGCACTTCTTGAATGACACCCTTGAAATCAACAGGGGAGAAACTCTCATTAACTTCAGTGTGCCTCTCAGCTTTTTTTTCATTTATTAATGAAGATAGGGTGCTGCCTCTTGCAGTGACTGCTGTGACCTAAGAGCTTCAAGGAACAAAAGCAAGAATTCCCCAGTTGCCCTAGCACTGTAGTAACCTTATGATTTATATTTTGTAGCTAACACAGAGATTAAGTACTGGGGCTAGGAGTACATCAGATACAATGGAAGATATATGTACTCTTAGCATGTTTCCCATTGTCCCTCTAAAGGTTTGAGCCAGGTAGAGATCTATATATGGAATATCCGTTAATTAAAATAATCTAATTTGTTCTGCAACTGATTAATGACATTTCTTTCTTGGCCTACATAGCTGATTTTAAAAATAAGTTCACAAGCAGTATACACAAAACATAGAAGTACAGGATAGTATCATTTAATAGCACATAAACCAATTATTCCCAGACAAATCTACTGGGAATTACCTTATATGCCAAATGCCCACTCAAACAGAAGAGCAAGAGCTCTGTCAGGCCTTGCAATCTGCTGATAAAAATGAGAACAGCACAGGGACTGTTTCCACTGAGCATTTCCTAATAGCACTGTACCCTTGCCATCCTTACTCATCAAGCTCAAATGTAACTGAAACTGCAACGACAACAGCCACATTTTAAGTTAAGGACATACATATGGTAGCTGCCGAACCATATCTCTACTGATGTGTATTTCTTTTTAAAAAGAAGGGAATAGTTCAGCCACAGCTCTGAAAAAAATACTTTTAAAACATTAAAAAAAATAATGGTGTCTTAGTTTTGGTGGTTGGGGAGAGGGCAATGTCTGTGGTTTTGTTATGCTCGTCTTTCATAGAATGCTTCCCCAACCAACCAGAAGCCTCGTACCAGAAAGCACCGGTAACCCTGATTTTCAGTGACCTTTTTCAGCGCTGTGCATATACAAGTCTGACAGAATTAAGACACATGTTTTTGCAGCACCAATATTCTCTTTGGTACACTGATGCGACAAATCATTGTGCATAGGACTATGCAAGAGAACAAAAATTAATACTGTGTACATATTTCAGTAGTCCATATTGATTTCTCAGGTAAAAAGGGCTGTAAATAAACAATTTACATTTTTGAAGACAGAAATGGGAGTTCAATAGCTAATTCACAAGGAGCTCCCAGCTGTCCTTTGTGCCTAGAATTTTAAATCAATTTGACCGGTGCTTAAGCACTCTGACTGTAGTTAGGCTGTTCATACTCCCTCTCGCATGGGCTCTCCGCTATGTTATAAGGTAAACCCTGGCACTCCAACCTGTACTGAGTGTGGGCTGGTATCAGATCTGCTTGCATTTATCTTGCGAGCATAAAGCTTCAGGCCACCGTGCCTCTCGATACTTCATAAAATCAGCTAATGAGATGAGAGTGCTTTTGGGTAGTCAGAACAGTAAAGCGTACCTGTTTGTACGTGAGGTTGACACACAGAACACAACAGGACAAGCTGCTTTTCTGTAGGAAACTGCCACAAAATGAAGTTGGTCCTACCATAATGTCATAGAACGAATCTTCAGGCAAAACCAGTGTGCAAGAACATCGTAATATAAGGGCAATTGGGTACTGCCCAAGAATTACCAGCTCCTACAATACCAGCTTTACTCAGTCTCCTGCGGATCCCACTGCCCCTAAGCTCTTTTGAGCCCTTGGAAAATGGATCAGGGAGCATGAAGTACCTCTATGGTTCATGTCCCCTAAAATGCTTAGGAAAAGTGTGGGCTTGTCTAAAGTTCCAGTATCTTGACCAACACCTGTGCAATAGAGAACATAAAAACAATTTACTTTCCCCTAGATGTCACTAACCTTGATAAAACAATACCAACTTTTCAGGTAACTACAGTTAACCATCATATTCTCTATGGGGATAAATGCAGGCTATACTGTGCAAGTTTTTATGCAGCTACCTTGCTGGTAAGCAGCTTGTTTTTATCATACAATTCAGTGTAATTCTGGTAGGCAGGAAACATATTCTCCACAAGTTTGACTTCTTCTTCATTCTCACTTATGTGACTCTGCAAAAAGAAAATACATAGCAATGAGTGTTTTAAATAGCATTAAGCCTGACATTACAACTTTCTGAGCAACCTACTGGTGCTAAAGTTATAATGATAGAAACTAGTATTTGTGAAGCCTATAGTTAGATCTAGTCCTTGGGTTTCTCTTTTCATTGGAGAGGTCCCTGGGACCCAAAAGAGTAGCTCCATTTGTTCCTATAAAAGTGATATGAGGTGGTATTCATCCCAGTAGTTTGGTGACATAATGGCCCTATTTGGAAAATGTTAAAATAATAAATAAAATAATACATATGACTGGGAGGTAAAACAGAGAACCAGCCTACCACAGAGGGGACCCTTGGGTCAGGGCAGCAGCTACCTAGCTGCTCCATGTATCTTCAGATGGGCTGATTAATTCCTGGTTTCAGATAAAAATCTGATCCTCCTGTACTCTCATTGGAGCATATATTTTCAAAATGCCTACTTTGTAATGGCAAAAAATCCTAATGTAGCATAGCTTTATAACAGTATATGCTTAGAACTGTGTAACCAAAAGAGAAATATCTCAAAGTTTCAACAGTCCCGTAAGCTTTAAAATATGTCTTTTTTAAACACAGAAACTTCATCATACTGGAAATCCTGCAGTTATACTAACAATGTTAAATAAGATACGAAGATGAGTAATTCCTTTATCTACTGAAATCTGATCTGTACAGAAAGACCAGAAGGCAGAGAGACAGCGGTAATAACTTTGTACTAGGGAGAGCAACCTTTAGCAACTCAAGAGTTGCTCTAACCTACGCTACTGGGTCACGGTCTCCTACAGACCAAGCACCGTGGCTTGCCAAATTGCGCATCCTTCCAGCTACGAGCCTTCTCATTTCCTGTGCAGGTCACAGTGTTCTTTCAGAGTACCATTGGTAATTTCAGAGGAATTTAAAAGACAGCCTCCAAGGTAAGAAACAGTGTGGTTTAAGTGTTTTGCTGAAATTATGAAAACTCCCTGGTCTGTATCTATCTATCCAAACTATTTAAATTGTATATGGAGCTCTCAGAGCTTACCTGTACATGGAGATCACGAGCCTGTGCTAAATTGCCAAGTGCAGACAGCAAATCCTCTGTGCAGGAAGGGCCAAAGCGGGGGGTTATTACAGGCTGTACCCTTGGGTACTGAAAATACGAAAAAGACATGCTTGGGATTCTACGTCTATATATCGGTAACCATAATTAAGACAAGCATTTACACAGCAATTACATATTGTCTCCATCACTTATTGCTTACGACATCCTTGCCAACTCAAATTAAACCATATAGTAATTTCCTAATTTTCGTTATAAATTTTACCGCAGAAATAGAGAATCAATTTATATTTATTTTCCAAACAGTTTTAATGAACCTTAGAGAAGTTATTCGTATTAGAAGTCCTTCATCAAGCCACTGAGATTTTACCAGACTTCAGGAGAAGCACTGGATGCCATTTCATATTTGCTGACAGTCCAGTATGCATTATGAGAAGTAAGTCAGATGAATGACCAGACGTTTTTCTGAGCCCTGCTTCTGTGAATATCAAACATGTAATCATGCAAAACTGCAGAGTTCTGTAAAACCAAAGCCTTTTACTTGTTCAGTTTTCTCCACTCATGATATCAACTGTCCCTATACCCCCTAGACAGGAAGATGAGTGGTAGCACCAGATATGCAGTAGGAAACAGTGGAGAAGACATCAAGACTAGAGATACAGATGCTTACTTTACACCTCGCACTTCTCAATTAAAATTGTCATAAAAAATAGACAATGGCATTACAATTCTGCCTTCAGACACAGGCAATAGCTGTGCATGTGACACCACTAGAAGACAGTATATGATAACTTGGTTTGCAGTTTCTTTACCATCTCCCAAATACAAGAAGCTCAGGACTTCTTCAGATTAGCCAATTTACTCTACTAATATGTATGATTTAGGCATTAAAGTCTAGTCATCTGTTCTTGAATGTTTTGAATGTTTTGAGGTACAAATATCAACAAATTAAGCCATTGAAAACAAAAAGATGATAAGAAAAGTATAACTGCTTGTAATATTGGAGTGTACACCACTGCCTTTACCTCACGAGTGTAAACCTGAATTTCTTTAGAAACACACTGCAAGACATGTGCTGACCCAAAATACTAACTTGGTAATGGATTAGTAACTGTACTGTAAAAACACTGACTTCTGCTGATGAGAACTTCTTTTACCAGTCTATTTATATACCACAGAGCGATTGAATGACTTCCACCTTCTTAACAGAAAGGTGTCCTTTCTAGGAAATGGAATATTTTAAAGTCAATAGAGAACACACACAGAACATTACTCTGCTGTGCTCTGACCACACGAAGCTGAATTTACACTGCTACAAGTCCATTTCTCAGCAACATGGCTAGCAGAACATTTTTCAGACTGATGATATTTGTATACTACACAGAAAGATGTGTATTTATTGATTTGTCACTAAGCCAGCAGTTTGCCGGCATGATTAACTATTTCATATATTCACACAGCATCTCTGAATGCAGAAGCAAATACAGAGGAGAATTCTATTTACCTTCCTTTCCAGTAGTTCTTTAACAAACCTGAAAAAGGGTAGAAAAAAAATTGTTATAAATCTGTCATCTGTGTTATAAATTACAAAAAATTTAGTAAATATTTACTCAGATACACTATTAAGTATTTCAGACATAGATTAATTTTTTACAGGAAGTTGGGCCAGATTCTCAGATTAAATAAAAAGAAGCAACACAATGAAGTCAGGATAGTTACACCAAATTATGCTAGTTGTGAATTTGACCTTGAATATGCAGAATTTTTTTAATTTGCAATAATTAACATTAGACACATGGTAATTACCCTGAGCTCTCACTGAAAACCAAATACATGTTACATTAAATTCATTGAAAACATAATTGTAAGCTACAGCTCCAACATTAGAGAAAAAAAAATACTTAAATTTGTCCATGAATTTAAATTACAGCATTAAATATATTCTATTATTTAAAATCCTATTTTTAAAAGATGCCACAACACTCCATGCCTCACTTACAGTAGTTGCTTACGTCACCATTCACTTAAAGGACCCTTTATTTTCTGATGCTTACATTAATGTTAGTGTATAGATTATCTACCTTATGGAAAATACAATATAGATTTACCTACTTTGTTAAATAAAAGAAGGTACCCCAGGGACCTCTACAAAGAAAACCCAAGCAGCCAATATAGGTAATGCAGAGGAGCAGATAAAATCTCCTCTGTCTTTGAAGGGAAGAAATTCTTTGAAAACCCAAATGCACAGTGTATGCAAATAATTTGCAAAAGCTGGTTTGAGACGGGTTCTGGACAGGATCTCTGTGAATTTTTACATCATAGTTTATATTCAGAAAAACATGTAATTTTGGTCACAACAAACATTGAATTAAATTTGTCAAATATCTTCAGATGGAAAAGAAAATAACGCTGGAGGCTAGATTCACAACACTGCAGCTGGTGCTAGATCACGTGCTAGAAGTGAGAGACCTAAGCTAAACTTCTGCAATGACCAAAGGAGTTTGAGCCCACCATTGTCTAACTTTGAGAGCCAAAGTGCAATGTGAATTAGGTATCGTCTGTCTCCTTTTACTGATTCACCCGATATAATAATAAAATATTCAGTGGAGCAGAAACTCAACTCAAGTATAACTCTCAGGTGATAATCCAAAACCTCCAGATGACTGTTTTTGTTCTTTTTCACATTCTTTGAACAGTGTCACCATTGTTTCAAAACTGAAATACCCTATACTTTGTTGGCTTAGGTACTTCTCTATGAGGAAAGAAGCTCAGGTTCAAAACAGTCTTCTGTATCAGAAGAACAGATTTGAACATGTGTCCTCCTCTTTCCAGATGACTACTACTACTACTAGAAGCATATTACGTATTCTAGATTTCAGTTCCCTAACTTTTTATTCAACCCTCTTTGCAGGAGAAGGGTAGATTCAAATTCTTGACTTGAATTTAGATTTAGTACATGAAGCACTTGGAATTGTATATTATTTCCATGCATACAATAGAAATATTTCTGGAGTTTAACTGTAAAGAGCTGAAATCAGTGTCACACATTTTCTGACAGTGTGACAGATCATGTTTCTTAGGTTCTTTAAGAAAAAAATAAATAAAGCTTGCTGTCTTAAAGGAAGAGCTTTTTCATCCTTCTGCAATTGTACTAATGAGGTAAGTACTCCTGATTCACATCGACAAGAACACAGCCCTCTTCTCTAGACAGCTGTGGAGCACATGTGGCACACTGTCATCCAAAGCTGAGGAACATTTGTTATTAACACAATCACATGAGAAGCGAGTTGGGGGCACAAGATAGGTATTTAAAAGAAAGCTATTTAGACCATTCGGAAGCTTTAAAAAATATCAGAGCTGGAAGTTCTGCCACTTTCCAGCCCATTCAGCAGGACTCATGCTGTATTATGAAAATTAGGGATTTACATGAAGGAAAACAAATGTTAGTAGAGTGTCACAAGTTTTAAAAATGTCTTTAAATATAAACACGGTTAGAAATCCGTGACATTTCTAACTTTTACTGTCATTCTTCTAGCACGATTTGCAAAAATAAGGTAGCAACTTCACACAAGTGCCGTAAGATGTTTATATTACTGTTAGGCATTTTCTCTTTCAGCATGATATTTGAAACATTTATATAAGTAAACAAGTAGTCTCTTGAGAAAAGCTGTATGTCTGCTTAAGCATTTCCTGAGCATGGATGTGCAAGACAAGAGAAACCTAAGGCAGCAGGCTGCCATACTCCAGTCTTGGGTCCCCTCTGCCATGTACATTGCCTTGATTGGATTCCCCTTCATTCTCTCAGCTGCAAGTTAGAGTAATTTCACTGGTGCTATGCTTTAGGAGAGGAGAACCACAGCATGTTTAAAATGGGGTATATGAAAGCTGACTCCTGCAACTTGAATATATCTTTACCCTAAATGAGGGAAGGAAATACCTCAGAAGGGCAAAGGAACTGATTGCCACCCCACCATCCCATGTCAGGTCACATCATCTCCACACACAGAGCTGTGATGGGAAAAGAGAATGAAGAAAACAGACAACAACATACACATATTGTCTCCAAAGCCTAAAGCTGTAGCTTCACCCCTTCCTTTGGAGGAGCTAGAGAGAAACTGCTTGGGCTGTGCAGCAACTGGATATGCAGGAATTGCCAGAACTGTAGGAAACAATACTGTTGGAAGAAAAAAACCCATTCCTAATAAATTTAAACTTTTAAGTTCTTAGTCAGCTTCACATTCACTTTTTAGATGTATGAAAAAGTCTTATCTCTAAAGGTTGTGCCATCAATTTAATCACCTTACCTTTCTGTCTCTTGGACAGAGTCAGCCGTAATCTCTTTGTACTGTGGCACAGTGTCATTCATATCCATGCAGACTTTTCCAACAAATGCTCGTTGGCCAAATTTATCTGTTGAGATGCATAAGAATATAAAACCCAGAATCACTCGCTCTCAAAAACTGTTACCAAAGCCTGTACCGAAATCAAAATAGCAAATTCCACCCCAGCCAGCTTCATTTAAGATGAACAGAATTTATGCTCTTTTCTTATCTTTAAGTTGGGACAATCCATGTGACTTTTAAGGCTAAAAAGGAAAGAGGAAAAAAAAATTAAATAGTTTTCCTTTTCCACATTAGTATCCAGCTTTAAAAATGCTATAATTGAGGACTCTATTACTGTAGTTTAACAACAACCACAATTCATAATACTAGTATAGGAAGAAGACCACTGTGAAGTAGAGGATGAGAAGAACAAGCTTCAAAGTACAGTAGCTGTAACAGATGATTACCCTGCACGGAGAAAAGGCACAAAGATCTCAGCAAACCACCTCTCCTTAAGAGAAAGGAATGACGTTCCTAACATGCCTCCCACATGCAGTTGGATGGAGAAAATTACCAGAGCTACTTCAAGCATCTTTCTTGAGATTTATCCATGCTAGGACTAAGAACATATGTGCAAGACTTAAAAGGAATGCATATAATATTCAATTCTAAGCTTTTAAATGTGTTTCTGAATTAGATCTCTCTTGTCCCCTTTTTCTGAGTTGTTGAATACAACAGCTTCAAAGTTTTAGGTTTTCCTACAAAATCAGAAAGACTAGGGAATTTTTGATGGAAAGCGAGATTCTCATTAACTTGCTCTGCTTTGGGAGCTGGATGAGCCTTGAGAAATCCTGCAATAATCACAAAACTTTCAAACATCAGGCTTTTGCAATGGTGAACAGAAGGGAGGGATGAGATCCTGACACAACTCCCACTGTTCTGGTTTCAGACGGGGTGTGGAGATTTTTGATGTTGATTCTCAACTGAAACTTCAGAGTATCAGGAAATTAACACATTGACTGCACCTCTTGTCACTCAGCCCTTTAATCCTCAAATAGCAGAAGGCCAGAAAGAGCAGAGAATGGCAGCTGAAGAGCAACTCCAGAAGACCTCATTCAGGCTCAGCTGGCAGCTGATTTGGGAATGAAGAGACTGGCAGACATAACAGTAGAAGAGAGGTGGTTAAGTGAACAAGGGTAACTAGGGTGGATTTTGAGGACATGGTATGAGAGATACAATGAATAAAAAACAAATTAGTAGAAAGACAGACCCCTCACTAGTCTAAAACTCCTAACGTCTGTTTCCTTCAACTAACACAGTCTGCACAACATCCTTCAAAACTCACTGTTACCCTTACCTATAATTTCAGCAAGAAGAAGAGAAGTATCTGTGTAAATTGTTGCAAAGTAGCAAGCTGTAGTCGTTCCATTCTTTAGAGTTCGTCTCTATAAAAAGAAATCAATTTCAACTGTCTGGGAAAAAAAATAGTCAAGCTGCCAAAATGCAGAACAGGCAGTCTGATTTCAAACTGCGAGAACATTTAGTTATTGTGAAATTGTGCAGTGAAGTGGGAAGGTAAAATATAGATTTTTAATTTCATAATAGCTTTTTTTTGAGTGTTACTAAATACAAAAATTCCTCTTCTAAATCCATACAGGATTTTAACAATGGCTAAAACCATAGAAACTAGTCTATATTTCCTTCACTTAAACTGGAAATAAATTCTGACTGTATTTAGAAATACAAACAACCAGTCATTTATGCCATTTCCTAGTTTTGAAAAGCTCTCCAGTTTTCACAGTGAAGCACTGTTTACCTAATGTTAGCAAAGCAAAGCTTTTGGGAAAAAGTAGTGGTTTTCATTTGGCCACCTGATGTGGCTGGGAAAAATAGCCAGGCTTTCATGTATAAAACCCCTTTGTTATCCCTGAATACAAAGAAACAAACTTCAAGGTAAAAGTAAACCAAGAACAACTGCTCAGAGTGTAATTTAATTATTTATTTAATTATGCCATTTGAAAGAAGAGGGTGGCTAATACCTCTTCATATTATATTTGGAGGACATAACAGTAAATGAAGAGCCGTTTAAAGTTACCTTAAGTCATGGTGAAATTTATAGCTTCACTTGATCTTGGGATTAATGCATACTGTATTGACTACCCATCCAACACACAGGTTTAAATTACTTTTTTGGATTCTCTCTACAACGTCACTTCAGAATTATATTTTTTTTTTTTTAACGAGATAGAAGGTGGGACATCCAACGCAACTTTTGAGAATGGCTAGAACTAATTATTTGACAAACAGGAAGCCAAGCTCTGTCTTTTCCATACAATACTCAAATTAAAGCCAATAGTTAAAAATATGTCTTTAAGGGTTCCTAAAATGAGTCTCAAAAATAACAATGTCATTACTATGACAAACTACCTTTGTCTTTCATAGCTTCTATACCCCAGAATTCTCTACTTCTGGATTCCTATCATTGTTTAATGGAATCTAAAAACATTCTGTTTCCAAAACATCAGCATGAAGAATTGACTTTCCTAAAATTTGAGAGACCAAAGGAGGTTCCAGCTAAGATCTGACAAATTTTACATAATTGCTTCTTTTACCAAGTATAGAAAGTGTTTATTGGAAACACAATTTTGATTTGAAAAAATTCACTATGCTTTCATTACAACTCCAAAAGTTCCAAGATCCATATGAAACAGTATCTGCTGCCCGCAGATTTAGTTCTAACAGTTGAATGTTATCCTCAGCCCCATCAAACATGAGGCAGAGCAACTGGTATTCTGCAGCATTTGGGGGTGAAGACATTTTCCTAACCTTGTCCTATTTGACACACATGGTGAGAGCCTAACCATTGTGTTGAAGCTCCTGCAACTAACTTCCACCTCTCACTGGCAGTTTTTTTCCAGGTGATGTTATTAAACACCCTGCACAGTGAGCAATTTAGTTGTGCAGATGTCACCCTGTCTGAACTGAAGACACTAATAGTACATCAAGGCACAGAGCTGGAAGGTGAGATCACCTCTGTGTTTCAAGTAGCTGAAGGAATGTGTGCTTGTCACTAGAGTTTATGACCAAGCTGCTCCTACATGTTTTTATTGTGGCAGATGGCAGAAAGTTGTGGAGTTTTTTTAAATTTGTGCGGCAAGGACAATGTAACCATTTATTTCAGATTCACTATATTATTATTTGGACAACACATGTTGCCATGGGATTAGACAAATGCAAGGCAATTTATGCTGGCCATATTATTTAATCTGTTGAAAATATTTCAGTTCACATATTAAAGGATAGATTTCAGTTATCAGACAGAATCAGTACTCTGCCACGTGACCTAGCTGCTTATTGTTCATCAAGTGGAATTTGACCCTAAAGCCTTTATACTCCTCAGAATCAGTATAGCTCAAACAGAGGCTCCCTCTTTGTGCCACAATACCATTGCCAGACTTCATCTAAGACCCCTGCAATGAAAGATACCCCTGCTACAAGGACCTCAGCTGTAAAAACGTAGATCTGTACTGGAGCTGTAGACCTCAGCTCCAAAACACCCCAGATTTGTTGTCTCTAAGAAGCATTGTTCTCTTTCATGTAGTATTTGCAGAAGACAATTTCATTTTTGTGCAGAAAAGGAAAGACTCTCTGTATTTTTTTTTACCATGTTTGGTCATTTCTGCATTGAGGCTGTCAGCGTCTGCTGGCTATACTAGCTCTGAGAGTACTCTTAAATGTTGGCCATTGTACCCAGATATCAGAAAAGATTATAAACAAGTTCACTGTTAACCATGTAATTAAATGAAGTATCTTATCAGCAACAACAGAACAAGACTGGAACTAGTACGGGACAATCTTGGATGGCAATTAGAACAGTGCCTATACTGTTGTTTTTATCTGGTTTTCATGACATTGAAACATGCTCCACAATTTCTGCCGACCTTCTGAAAACATACATATATTTCATAGTAAGTAAATGACATTTGCAGTACTTACAACAAGTCTGGTGTACACTTCTTCTGCAAAATCACTGTCTTTGTATTTGGCTTCTGTTGGGAATGTGTAGGTAGTCAACCACTGCAAAAGAGGTAGATCTACTCTTGTGCCAGTAAATGAATATTGAGGGGCATGAATGTGTGTATCAACCATTCCTGGCATGAAGAATTCACTAGGGAAAGAAAAGAAAATTATAATAGTCAAAAATGTCACAAAATTTTCCACAGTAAGTAGTTTTGCTTTAAACACTGTGTTTGAGCAAAATCCACCAGAGTAAATGGCCAATACAGATTAACCTTCCTCTTTCAGCATCAGCCTATCAACTGCTACTGTACCTCTACCCATACTCCTTTTACGTATGGGTATGAAGTAGTTGAATAATAACTTTTACACAGACTTACATATAACCTGAAAGAAAAACAACATAAGAGCATGATGAATCCAATTATCTTTAATATTTACCCAAACTAAATACCAACAAATAAAGCAAAACTGACTTCACAATAACTAAAACTACTCCTCCATAGAATCCACCTGAAAAAGAAAAGATTTGGGCACAGTCTTTCTTCCTAGTATGGATATATTTGTAATGCCTCTAGCTGCCAGAACATTAAATTCACAAAACTGTAACTTTCTATATTCCAGTTTTCCTCTACATTATATATGTGTATATAAGCATTTTTTTTTCAATCAATGAATTTCAAGGTTTAATGGAAGAACAGCCACTGCATCTACAAATGCAGGCACAGACACTGGTGAAAAAATCTCTGCTCAATATCTCGACAGGAAAGGCACATTTACAATGGAACTGTAACAGTTTGCTGTCACGTAGTGTTCATGAACTAACAGGGATGAATATGCCAACATTACCAGAAAGTTGTTATAATTATTTTGTTTTGTGCTGGAATTCCATACAGTTTAAAATTCCTCTCACTTTTCTTCCCTTCTCCCTGACTATTGAATGAACAGTGATTTCATCTCTTTGTAGTTCCCCTTCTTCCTGCTTTCCTGCATGCTAGAAACGCTGAAAGATCTTTCTCAATCTGACCCATATTCCCACCACCTTCCATTTTCCTTAGGCTATTTCAAGTGAAGAAAACATCTGATGACTCATATATTCTGTATGATTAGCCATCCAACAAAGCATACAGATTTTCTAACAACTGAACACTAAAACAATGATCCAGCCCTAGATTCTAAGCCAAAAGTCACTTTCAGTTGTGCTGCTACATGCAAAGCATAGTAGGTGCAATCCAAAACTATTTCACTTCACCAGAAAGGTGGAAGATTTCATTGCCTGAAGAAAAAAGGAATGCTCTGGCTGCAATAGAGTTATAAATCCAAGGTTCTGTGTTTAGAAGATTTAAATTTTCTAATTTTGTTAGTTTTTATTAAGGAATGTGTCAAAGCCCAAGAAATTGAGCTTTACATTTGCAGTGTTAGTGTTGCCTACATTTACTAAGCCTAGAATTTGGAGCTAGTTGGGCATAGCCCGCTGCTAACCAAATAGATATAAAATGTAATCTCAAGAAAAAACATCATTTACTTTGTAAGAAGAGTTCCTGTATGAAAGCTAAATATGGCATTTTGTCCTGCGCAGTGTAAATCAGCCCGCACAATTCAGCCATGGCTCCAGTCCCAAACCAAGGAATGCAAAAAGCACGTGGACCGTCCAACCCTTCAAGTCCCATCCAGGACACAGGCAGCTCTTGGGTTAAGAGCTCTCACGGAGCTGAAAGGGAGTTTTGCCCATGAGAGTGGGGTTAATGTGCTCCCTGTCAAAACGTATTTACGGAGAATAAACTGCATTTGCTGAAATTAATCTAAACAAAACACATACTGGTTACTCAGTTCTCGTATGTCAGATGTTTTGAACCCCCACTTCTTAGCCAGCTGCTCTTGCTGATCAGCTTTTTCCAAAAACACAATCTAAAAGAAAGAAAACATAGTTAGATACTTTAAACCTGTATCCCACATCAGCTTTACATGAAGGCAAAACGAGGCATATCTCAAAACGGATTTTACACGCTTACTGCAAAGGTGATAGGTTTGCATTGAAATACTTGCTCTTCCTGACTATCAAGCCTGATTTTGAAATACCTACTCATAATCCAGTGAATAACCGCACCCTTTTTGTAACTTGTTAGTAAACAATTAATTCTTTCTCAAGTAATACACGGGCAGAACCGCACAGACTTCAGTGTCCACTGGCATTCCTGCAATGTACTGGCATGCCAGCAGTACAGTCAGTCATTACGTTTATTGTGGAGGTGTGCAACAGCCTTATGGGAATGCAATTACAGTATTCAAAACCAGAGGGGTCAAATTAATTGCTTTGCCTAGGACTGACTGGCAGGGAGCTAAGCATTTTCTAATTTTCTGCTCGTGTCATTGATGTTGGGGGTTTGGGGCTTTTTTAAGTGCTGAGGAAGAGAAAAGAAATTGCGGGAAAAAATGCGGATAATGTTTTAATTTTCCAGAACAGACTAAAAGCATGACTAAGATCTTTGTTTATTTCAAAAAAACTGCTATCTGGAGCCTAACTCAGCCCCACTTGACTCCTAGAGGACATCAACACTACTGCTGCTGAGTTACTGTTGCCAAGTCAGAATTTTAGCACATTTTCTGTTTATTTTTGAATTGTATGGCATTTTAGTCTACAACATGACTCTTGGCAGCTGAATTCTCAGCTCTTTAGTTCTCTGGTCTGGCAATAACAGGCGTGACAACTCTCCCAAGAAACAAAGAGCGGAGAGTCTAGAAACTGCAATGCCCACTACAGGCTCCAGGCAGGACTCCCTGCCCAGGGCAGGGTGGTTGGAACTAGATGATCTTTAAGGTCCCTTCTAACCTGAACCATTCTATCATTCTATGATTCTATGATTTGGGCTTCTGTAACACTTGACAGAGTAAGAGGACCCTGCCGCCTCCCCCAGACTGGCTGTCCTGGCCTTTCAGAAGTTCTTGCCAAACCACAGCTTCTGCCAGGAACCAACTCATGGTGTTCTAACTCCCTTTGTATAAGAGCTCATTCCTCTAAGTTTAAGGGAGCAATCTTACTGCTATCAGCATCCTTCTGCTCCTGTGAAGATCCCCACACTGAGGGCCTGCATCACCCTCATGACAGCAGTTTCTGAGGCAGCAACTAAAAAAACATGTAAAGGCAAGATCAAATAGCTGTAAAAAGGCAATAGGAAGTAACTTAGGAGGAAGATCAAGAGGACCAAAAGAGCACTATTTAGCAGTTATTTGCACGCCCATTTTTTTATGTGTGTGACATTACCTTTTGAATTTTATATTTTTTCTGTAGTGAAAAATAAGCAAAGGCTGCTAAACTGTAGACAAGAAGTTTTGGGCTGCCTAGTCTTTTAAATGCACATATGGCTTATATGATTTGTACTGTCTAAAGAGCAGATGTTTTAAAATTTGAATCAGAAACAAAAGTATTAAAATCATATCATATAAATAAATACCACCCTAGCAAAAGCTGCAAGAATATTGTAGCCCATTAATACTTCACATGAAGCAGCATCTCTCTGCTTCTAAAGAGGAATATAGCTAGCTTAATTAGCTATATATCTGCAGAAGGCTTAGAATACAGACATACTGAAATTTTGGATGAGCAATAAAGAAAATGTCACTCAGATGCTGAAGTCAAAATGGATGCAGAATGAGTAATGTTAGAGCTGCTGAAAAAAAAA